>JASVER010000073.1:2924782-3011270 GCA_030449065.1 Oceanodroma leucorhoa | reverse complement strand
CGTCTCCAATAACCCCACTGAGCATCCTCTCACTGACACTTCATTACAGGCTGAAACAATCTGAGCACAGCACAGTTACAAATTCACAGGACCAAGCATCTGCTGCTTTAACTACTCCCCCAAATTGGTTATTAAAACTTCCAAAAGCTGAGAACACAAAGGTCCCAGGACCCTGTCTGCCCACTGGAGCAGCCCGTCTTTATGCGTTTAAACACCGTGCTTTCCACTTCATGCCTCCACCAGCTGCTTTCATTTAGATGCAGGTCACATTCACACAGACTAGAAAGCATCACAAACCCGTACAAATTGCTAACATGGGAATTCAGGTCCTTGAAACTCRTGCACTGCAGCCAATGGACAGTCTATCATTTCACCATTAAATCTTTAAATAATAATAATACTGCTATTAATAAAGAAAATAACAAAAAAAAAAGTATTATTTTTTAGTACAGGTTCCTGATGTCCAGGATAAATTTGCTATAGATTTTTTTTTTTAATTTTTTTTAACAGATTGACAAATCTATTAAGYGGCCATAAAATACAAAAGTTCAGTGGTCTGAGGAGACATGAATTTTCTTGTCAATCCACCAGTCACACTTCACACATGCCTGCAACATTTCAGGAGTGGGGAAAGGAAATGTGGGGAAGAGCATCAGTTGAAACTGGTTTCCAATGGCAGATCAGAGAGCACGCAGGCAGCAGCAGAGAAACATATGTTTGAACCCAAGCCAAAAATCTGGCTTCCTTAAGAAGTGTAGGATGACAAGCCTCTTGTAGTGGTAATAGTAGGCTGAAAAGTGGGGGTGGAAAAATTCCCTCTGCTCATGCAGAAGGCAAATTCTGTAACATCTACCTAACAGTATTTAATTCAGAACAGCTGGGGTTTGGAGAAACCCATCAAAATGACCCATTAAAGACAGTCAAAAGCTTGACACTTCATGCTTTGATAGCATTGTCTCTTTATTCACCACCGCTTTATGAGATATTTGGGAAAATGGTAAATAACACATTTGTCAAAAACCTAAAGCACTTTGCAGGACATACACCTATACATCATTTGGTTGAGAGCTGATAAATGTCTATGCCTTTGCTAGCTTACATTAACATTTCCATGGAATTGGGCATATGAAAATTGATGGTGATCAAAAGTTAATTACAGTATTTATGTCAAAAATCAAAAGAGCAGAACAGTGACTTTTAGTTTGGGTGCTCCCTTCACTAAGCTCAGCTACTTCCAGCAAGAGAGACTCCAAGCATTTGCTCTTATCAGCAGGACTGATGGTCTGTTCTGTTCTATCCACAGTTCACAGCGGACTAATAGTACCAGCCTAGAGCTGAAAAATATTGCTATGGTAGCARTCCCTCTGTTGTCTCCAACAGAAATTCTGAGTGCACCTGAGTACTAGAAAACTGCATAGTCAGAAAGATAATAAAAATATATCCCAGGCAAAAAACAACCCAAAAAACCCCAGAAAAGAAACACAGATGCAAGTTCCAATGTTTCAGATGGCAGCAACTGCAATTCCCCATTTACAGAGGGCCAACACAAACTTTGGCTGAGGCCATGTCCCAAGTCTGTAGACTTAGTAAAAGCTACTGCTTTGCTTTTTTTCTGCTGCATGTCCTCCTCCTSCTTGAAATAGATTGTGCTGATTAACAGTTTTGTGCCATTTGATGAAAAGATACTCTAGAAACTGGCTTGCATAGCTGCTTATACAGCAGCAAATACCGTATTTGTGGAGTACAAGTGAGCAGAAAGCCATCTGCTTGCTTGACTTCAGTAGGTACAAGTGGCTCATTCTCCAGGACATGCCTGCTTTCTCTGCTTGAGCGTTCATTGCCTGAACTGCCTTGTCTCGGATGGTTGAATCCAATCCGTTTCCTTTTTGCATATCAAAGAGTTGATTTTAGGAGGATTGCAGGCAATGCACRGAGGCTGCTGTCCAAGCCTTGCAAGATGCTCCTTTGCACCTGCACRCAGCTTATAAACTTCAGTTCCGCTACCACAACTGAGCAGAAACAATTTCTACATCCCAGTTCTTTTAGCTGCTCACCAGCTTTTATACCATTCCTGCACTCATCCAATATTTGAAGGGACTTCAGAGCAAAAATAGTCTCAGTTCTTTTAAGAAAAATTAGTGGATTACAGCCACAGTCCTGAATTCAGTTGCAGCTGTCATGGATTAGCACCCTTAAAAAAACCACCACTGTAAGCCTAGAACAAGCAGCTACTCAGGTGGGAGGCAGTGTCCCGAGGAGAACACATTGCTCCTCTGTGGGAAGGATGATTTAGCAAGGGGAAGAGCTGCCTTGCAAGCTGCTGGGAATCTGCTTCCCCGCCTGTATGTTTCTATTTCATAAGCCTGACCCACCTCAAATAYGAAGATATGCTTTGTTAAATACGAACAAGATATCAGCCCACGGTTACCTGGAAGCTGCTGCTTTGTGGTCCTTGAAGAACAAGCAACACTGATCATTATCTACATTTCAAGACTGCCCCAGAAGCAGACAAATTCTCCAGAGAGAAAGATTCTGTTTTCATGTTGGCACTCGTGGAAGTAAACAAGCAAATGGAGAGAAATGCAGAATTTGTATTATTTCTAGACAGCAAAGCTTTCTGCAAAGTGTCAGCAGTTCTGTTTTTTTAGGCTSGTTTTAAAAAAAAAAAAARGGGGGGGGGGGCAAGCAAGCCTTAACATGTTTCTTCTTGGTCTCACTGAAAACACACATGCAAAATGAGATCAGAACTAAACTTGTCATTGGTATTCCTCCATCCAAAAGGTGACCAGATTGAAGCCTGAAAAGTAAGTCTTCATAAAGTAGCGTTTTCCAAACCTGCCAATTCCCACTACTTCAAATGACAGCAGCTTCGACAAAGAAAATGCTATTCTGCTTTCCTAGTAGGCAGAGCTACTGCCAAGAATTAAGAGAAACCTTTCTTAAATTAAAACTCTTTAGGTTCCTTGCTCTTTGTCCCGAACCTGAAGGGAATGCAAAAGAGAACATGAGTGAGGAGTAAGAGCACTACTTTTTACTGGGAGGGTTTTTTCTTTAATTTTTTTTCTGACATCAAGAAAATAGCTCTAGGTGCAAAATATATATAGGACTGATTCTTAGAGGGTCCACCTGCCCTAGACCAGTGCAAGGCAAACTAACTTACTCCTCATTTTTTGGGTGTGTTTTTCTTTTTAAACATAGTAACATTTCATCTGAATTTCAGCTTGCAAAGCTAACGTGCACACTCAACTGCTGAATAATCCATGGATTTAAGTGTCCCTAAATACATAGTGAAAAGATGGATTACCCATTAGGATAAAATAATATACACAAGTCCCTAAATACATATGTACACTGTGGTACACATTTTAAATAATCTCTGTGTGTGAATTTAAATGATAATATGCATGCTAAAAAGTTTCAAAAGACATCTTTACAAAGGAGCCATTACCACTGAGTAAATAATACATCATTTAAAATAAATTCTCTGAACTCCCATGAAAGGTTCTTTTTTGGTCAGCATAAAAAGGATAAAAGAAACGAACACATATATAAAATACAAATGGTAYTATGGGTTCAGTTTAAATTCAAAACAGAGTGCACGTATGAAGGGAGGGGATTATTTAGTTCCTAACACAGCCTATTTTGTATTCCTTTGCTTTTGCCCAGAAATCTTGCAAAAAATAAAGGGCTCGATGGATTAATAAAGTAATGATTTACAGTCTTTGCAAACTGTGACCTCTTGCCAATTTTCCAGTGGATACCTTAAGAATTTTCATATACATCCACTGCTCTACAGCACACCCAAACTTGCTTTTCTTAATCAAATTTCATGGACCCTAGACAATTATCCACAGATTCTAGACCAAAAACGCTAAACCCTTCCTTCCAGATGTCAAGACAGCGCTGCATGGAAGAAACAATCCCCATCGCTGCCTGGTAAAAGCACAAACCAGTGCTTTGGAGGAAGCAAGCTTTGATCAAGAAGGCTTGGGAAGGCGTGATGGTTGAGAGACCAGTTTTAGGAGGATGAAACAGCTATGCAAAACAGGAAAGTCTTAAATGTGAATGATCAGGTTTTACAACTTTTTAAACTCCAGTTTTCAATAAAGTCTGTTTGGCGTACACAGTTTTGGCAAGTCTAAGTTTGGTATAATATACTAGAATTTGCTAGTAAAACTTACATTACTGAGCACTGAGTAACAAGGTGCTTTAAAGTGATACTGCAATACACACAGCCGAATTCACACATGGATCCCACAGAGTTTGCACCACTAAGTTCACCAATATACTTAAAGCCGTATAACTAATCCACAGCAAAGGCCCAAAGGAATCAGGCACCTAATTTSCTTCTCAGGAATATTCATATGCCTCATCTGCAGGTACTGTTCTGAAAACCCCAGATCTAAATTATTTCTTATCACATTTCATTGCTGAAAAGYAAACATACCGTTAACTATTCCTAGCACATTTGTGTTTGAAGGCATACCTTCATATGCTAATTCCTACACACATATCGAGCACAATGATATGCCATCAAGTACACCAATATGACAAAACCATAGCTCTGCACCGAATACATGCAGGAAAGGGAAAATCCACTTTAATTCACTCCGCAGCGAGTGGCTGAAATAATTTCGATCACAAGGGGTGACAGACATAGGAGCACAGCTACAGATAAGCAGCTCTACTGCCACTGAAATGGGAATATGTTCCCTTTTGTTGTTTTTTTATCACAACACGTACCAAGCCCTTCTCTCCTGACCTGGCCTTCTCCCACACAGCCCAGTCCTTCCCTCTTCTTCTAAATAGGCAAGGAAAAAAAATCGGGTTTCTCCCTTTCAGGAGATGGATGAAAACAGTGCCCTGGGGGAAAGAAATAGACGGAGCTGTTGGAACATGATCCTGCCCAGCTCAGCTCTCGGCATCAGAGGAACTTCCGCAGGGTTCAAAACTTCAGGACTGGCCCCAGGATCCCGACACAACCCCAACCAGAAGTGGCATGTGCTTCTCCAAGTCGTCACTTGCCTGGACATGTGCCTGTGCCAGCTGTTCCTGYGGAAAGCTTAAGCCTGCAACTGGTGTGCTTCATTTTGCCGGCTGCTCTCAAGTTAAGTTTTTGATTCTGCCTTTCCAAAAGTGGTTTAAAGGAGAATAAAACCAATAAAAGCACACAAAAGCTGGTGTACCTTCCTCCAAGTGAAGCTAAAGAGTGAAGGCACAAACCCTTTATTCTAAGCAATCCCTATCACAATCTGCACTCTAAAATTTTTAAGATACATGCCAAGTCTTGCTTAGGCAGTGTAACTCCAGCCTATGCCCTGCACCCTCCACTTGCTGTCAACACCCACATGTCCCACTCCCTCTTTCGCTCTCCCAGAAATTACYCCCATTTCCCACCGGTTTAGGGTGGAAGCAGGGCAGCCGCACCAGACCCAGAGTCAGCATTCATTGCCAAGTGCTCCCCGAAGGGCTCCGGCACCTGAGAGCTGGGTGGGGAGACAGCAGAACCCAGCCCACTAATAAAGGCCTTATTTACATGGCTAACCAAGGATGCCTTGGTGGGACAGATTCATCTAAACCACATATTAATATAATTTGGCCTGATATTTAGCAACTGATTTTTTTTTTAAGTTGACCTAACTTCAGTCCTCAGCCAGAGGAAGCCTTGTGTTCTCAAAAGGCAATGTTAAAAAGAAAAAACAACAAAAAACACACCCAAAGACCTAATGAATTTGGAGCGTGGCAATAGGAAAAACTGATGCATAGCGTCTGCTCCGCAAATTATTTTCCACATGACATTTCCCCCCACCCCTCCCTGAAGACTCCCATTCCGTCGGCTGCTATTTGGGTTACTGGAGGAGCCAGGAGCCCGATCAAGGACCCGGTCCCCACTGTGCTCTCTGCCATGCGGCCAGGATGACGCAGCCGTCTGGGCTTCTGCAACCAGCCCTCCGACACAGGGGACAGAGCCACGCAACTTAGAAAAATACTTTATTCATAAAAAGCACGTATTTACATCACTAAGCAAACTCTTTAAAAGAATATATTCGCCCACACAGTGCTGCTGAGAGGCACGCAAGAAAGCGATTTTAAGAGCTCTTTAAACTGGAATGTAGACGTATCAAAGGTGAGGTCGGGTTTTAGATTCAATAAGCTATTGCTCCACTCTTCGCTCTTGACAGTCTGGCCTCAAACAATCCCAGCCAATTCTTCTAAAAGCCGAGCCCGATTATTTTATGACATCTTGCTTCAAACTGATTAAGGTTGAGGAGACTCAGAGCTTCACTTAGGGCTCATTCCAGAGAGGAACAGTCAGCTTTTGAAGACAGTATTTTTCTGGGCTTTGGTTTAGATCCGTTCGCCAAGTTCTTTATTAGCACACGTTTTGGCGGGGGTGGGGGGAAAGCATCCTCATAATCTTTGGTGTTACTACTGGTGTTTTGGGAACAAGCTGCTCACCTAGCCTAAGCAGAACGGCTGAAGCTGCTGAATGAATACAGCACAAGGCCTCTGCAACACAGAAGACAAATTTCGCACTTTCTGTCAGCGCCAGTACTAGCATGGAAAAAGTGAAACCTTTCTAAGGAGTGAAAGGGCAAATGCAGAACAAACAATTACAAATAAGATTAAAAAGTAAAAGGAAAAACAGACGCCTTAAACCTTCACCTTCATTAGGTCACAAGCTTCAGCAATATTTTTTCCATTTCAAACCAACTTAACTTTATAAATAAACAAAATTGTAATATACATCATTCATATCCTAGACACTAAAGCATGTGCACCTAATACTGTGATGCCTCAAAATATAAAAGTTGAGTCTTTTGGTAAAGTGACATTCCCCTGGAAATGCACATTTTAATCAGGTTCTATTTTCCTTCTTTTGCTATTATTCAAGTGTAATAACAAACTTGTGTAATTTAACCTAAAAAAAATGAAAGACAACAAAAATTTGGTAAATGAACTGGAAAAAAAAGTCATTAAGGGGATTTCTAAATCCCTGTTTAATGAAGCATAATAGATTGGGTTGTTTCTGTTCTTGTTTTTTTTTGTAAGGTAAGAGTGAGTTTTGTTTTTTTATAGTTTTTCTATTGCTTCTATAATTTTTAATACAGCAACACTTTGCACAGAAAATTCGGACTCGTACAGCATTCAAATTACTACTTAACCCGATTAAAACCTGAAGTGCAGGGGCCCCACTTCCTCTCACTGCGCACCGCGGGGCCTGCAGCCCCCCGAGGCGGGTGAGGACAGCAGGGTGACCCCTCTGGGCCACCTCGCAGGGCGGCTGCTGCTTCTTCTCAAGAAGCAGCCCTGAAAAATTCTTATTCCCTCCCTCTACCTTAGTACCGTCCTTCAATTAATGTCTTTGCAGGCAGATCAGAATAGAATTATCTGAAGACATCAAGCGTATCTGAGCAATTCAGAGCATATCAGAGCTAAAAGACCTTAGAGAATGCCATACGGCCACTCCTGAAATTGGTTTGGTCACCAGTTTTCATTAAGAGATGACTCCAACCTGCAGCACTTCAGCTAAAATATGACTCCTGCTGCAACTGTAGAGGCACATATTGTAATTGTGAAATTACTAATTAAAGGGGGGGGTGGAGAAGTTGCCCACTGTCACACATCTTTCTACAAGCAGTATTATTTAAAAAACTATTTAAAAGATCATACTTTAAATATTATATACTTTTGTTATGCAAAGCTCAGAACTGGTGAGTTGATAAAATTAATAAATCATGAATAGGCTGAATTTCCAGCCTACAAGAGAAAAATTGTATTATTCACATTTTCCATGAAGACAGGAATTTGCCATCTTTCCTCTCCAATAATTTTGACTTTTGTTCAGCGTTGGAAAAAGTCTCACTCCATATCCTACTGTCAGTCTTGGGCACCAAAAATTAACCTGCTGGTTTTGCTTTCTTACAGCAAGTGTTTCAATGAATGCTTCCCTCTTTTGAGATGGAAAGCACATAAGAAACTCACTTGATTCAAAGCTTGTCTTGTGCTGCTTTTCTTTATCCCTAGAGTAACGTATTGGTTTTTTAAGCAAAGCAAACAGAGAGGATTTAGTAGAATACAATTTCTTTTGTTTTATTGCTCCATTAATTTTATTTATGTTCAAATATGTTGCTTTTATCAATTTGGTATGAGGGGGAGAGATGCATCAGGAGGATGAAACATGACTGTACTTCAAAATGAGGCATTGGGCAGAACARGAGCAGGAGATGCCTGAACCACCTAAGATGATCAGTCATATTAATACAATGCAGTTTTGATAGGTAGCAATTACAGGGTAATAGATAGTCCAAGCATTATTCAGAAGTCTACTGCAACCATATGTTAGAACTGTGCCTTTACGTTCCTTCCTGCAGATATATGTTATTTAAGAAGAGAAAAAAATTCCTTTCTTAGCAGCGTATTTTGGATTTTCTAGTCTGTGTCTCTTGAAAGTCTGCAACTGCAGAAAAGATGACCAGTCTCCCCAGATTTCTTTCTTTATAGTGTTTCTTTCTTTATAGTGGTTTTYAATCACTCAACTGTGCCTTGGTCAGCAAAGCAATAAATATTCTTATCTTAAGGAATTGTAATGATAACACCTCACCAAAACCTAAATAATACTAACTAAAAAAATTCCAGAATGGAGCAGATGCTCTTGCTAACTGAACCCACTACAGAGTACACTTCAGGGTTAACAAGCTGCCATAGAGTTTTTTCTTCCGTGATACAAAGGACAAGTTGTTTTTTAAGGGAGCATCCTTGACAGCACAAATCGGATAGAAAAGAAGAAAAAGCAAGGCACCTACCTACAAGAAATGAATGATGATGGAGACCCAGCAAAAGGCCCTTCCTAATGACAAGATATTACTGCACAGGTTAATGAAAACCAAATACCAATTTAACATGCTAACCTTTGAGCAAATTGAGTTCAACTAATCAAGAGCCCTCCAAAAGGGTATTTTGAACTAAGAGAAAAGACTGGAAAAATCATTTACATAAGATGGCTGGTAATGGTGCATTTAATGGCATTGGTGATAGGGAATTATACTAAGGAAATGAACACATCATGTATGACCTATTCCCTACAGCATTTAACAGGACGTTTCCAAAGAGYCAAATTCTACCCATCGGTAGTGAAGCACAATTCCCATTAACAAGCAAGGCAATAACAGACTGACTCAGGACACCCCTCCCACAGAATTTTAAACAGAAATAGTATCTACCATTCAAATGCAGATTGGACAACTTCATTGCATAAAGGGCTCTCTACATCAATTTTGATAACTAAAGGACAGTTCCCCTCTAGATCACATCATGCATTTCCCCCTCTGAACTCCTCCGGCAGAGAAGAATATTTGTTACCCATGATCTGCTATTTCTTCATGGACTCTGTAGGAGAATGTGACACCAATCTCTGAGTACCTCTGCCTGAAGACTACTGGATAAACAAATCCTCACGCACTTCTTTTAAAAAGATTATCCTGGCAAACATACTAAGCAAAAATCCTGAGTTTGTGCAGGTACACATGCAAGGCTGCGTACATACCTGCCCTCACTTCGTCCCAAGCACCGACAGAAGCTGTATTTTTTATGTCCATTTAGCATGGCTCAGGTACAAGAAACAAATCTCCTTCATCCCTCTCAGAAATTGAAGGCAGTGCAATTCTTAGAAATTTATCCAGACAGCTAAACGAAAAGTGGTACTATCCTACATAACAAAAAAGTCTAACTCCCATAAAGGTGAAAAGATACAACTGGCTTTCCACCCCCTGTAAGCACACACAGGAATGGCACTAAGGTTTTGCCTCTGTTGTTTCCATCCCGCCCCCACCAAGTCCTATAGCTCCGCAAAAGAGGTTTGAAAGTCTGCTTTCCACCRCCACCTCCACATACTCTGAAGATTACTGGAAACAATTCAGCAGTCCCCAGCTAAGCACCACACCTGTGATTTATCACTTACCACTCGCACCGTGGCAACTGCGAGCTACGTACCCCTGTTTGTCAAACAAACCAGCATCAAATTACATGGCTGGGAATGTGTCCAGCATCTCGTAACAAGTCCAGGTCTTAATAGATGCAAGATGTTAACATTGCAATAAAATCGGGGCACATCATCTTTAGGAAATACATTTTAGAAGAATATTAAGCTCTGCAATATATTATGTTTGATAATACCAGATAACACAGCCCTTACACCAGTCTTTTTGAGGAGGACAGAGGAGCAGGCATTTCTCCCCTGAAGATTTCTAATGCAGCAGGGAATAGTTGGCAACTAACCACTGCTTGCTTTGGCAAAGCATGTAACACCACTGGTGTGTGCGTTTGCTAATATTTTCAAACTCCTTAAAGATGACCTGATGCACCTGGCACCTTTGGCTTTACTAGTACGTCMGTGTTTTCTTCAAGCACTCTCAGTCTAGCCAGGTAACTGCCCAGTGGAAAGACAATGAGATTGTCACCTAAATGAAGATTCAAACAACATGATTACTGGAAATAATCCACACAACTATAAGGGAGGCAACTGTAATTGAGCACATTTGGTAAGACAATACGAGGCCTTTACCCAGGAAAGCATCAGTGAACAATGGGCTCTAAACCTACAAGAAAAGCACTTCAGAAACTGCACCTAAGAGGCACGGTGACCATGCTTTCAGTGACACTCCTGGCTAGAGTTGCGCTCACTACATCTTAGGCCTTTAATAAACTGGAGTTTTTTATTTTTAAAATGTCATCTGCTGACTTTCACTTTGGAGAAGTGCTGAACTATTATAACAGCCATGTAATGGATGCACTTTAGCGCTTTCTTGAATTAAAGAAAGATATCCAGAAAAGAGTCATCAAAAAAAGACGCTAGTCACAGGTACATTAAACTACTTAAATCTCCTACTTACGTTTCAATATATCATGCTGTAATTTTATGAGTCAGATACCCTCCTCCCTTTCAGTTCAGCTAAAGTTTAAGTAGTGTGATCCTTGCTGGCTGCACTGAAAGCACTAACCTAAGATTTTTGGCTAACAGCTGCCCTTCAATCCTTTCATTCTTCTCTTCATTACTCATTCCTGTTTCACCGTCTGAACAATAAGAAACACATTATGAATCTAAAGTTTTCCAGCACTGGGAACCCTTACATTTATTTGAAAAAAAGACCCCGTGGAAATGTGCCTACAGTTAATAAAAGACCCAAACGTTTTGTGAAACTATACCTTGCAGTTAAGGGATTCCATAATTAGAACATAATTACTCAGCCATATAATGTGTCAAATTATGGAGAATGATTATTTGTTAAACTACAGATAAAGAGAAGAATGAATAAATCTGCAGCCACAGATAAAACCAATTAAGTGAAAGTCCTTCCCTTTAGCGTTCTAACACTTTGGAGACCATCTCTGTATCCAGTACTAGTTTACGTGCACAATTGCTGTGATAAAACTTCTACACTATATACATAGCATAAATCCCAGTAGTAAATAATTCAGTACAAGAAACAGCTGCAAAGAGGGACAGCTGGTGCTGACAACGCTATCAGCATCTTTGCTACTACATGACATACAGTCAGTTATRAGTGGAGTAAGATTATGGAGAAGACAACACAAATTCCAGGTTAAGCTTGGAGTTGTTAAGGGACTTCACTTACTACTTGAGTAAGAGCCAGCATCCTTTAAAGTAATGTTCAAAATGAAACTACCTGTCCTCAAAATAGACTGAGAAGGTCTTTGCATACGAATTCAAAGCATGCTAACAGAACACCTAAAACATGCAGAGAAAGATGACACCCCTCTCTCTTTGGTGTAAATCCTAAAACTCAGTTATTGCAGAGCACATAATTTGACTAACAAATTCAGTCAAACCTACCCTATAGTATATGGAAGAGTACAACAGAGGGTAGGAACCCACAGAGGCAACCTTGGTGCCCTGCCAAGCAGGCAGCCCTGGTGGGGTCAGCACCACAGACACCTCCTGGACCAGCACTACAGCAGCTTGTCCTAAAAGCAGCTGCCTGCCCTCAAAAGTCACAACAGGCCTCAGCAGAGTGATGACATACAGGAAAGCTCAGCAGAAACAATAAGGAATGATAAGAACAAAAGATTTAAAAACAGTCCCAGAGGAAGCACTTACTTCAAATTAAAAGCCACGCACGGTCTCTCTGGCACATGGATTAAATCATCATCCCTAAGCTGTTCTGTGTTTCCAATTCATGGATTTCATCCCATAAAAGAGCCTTCCCACCTGTACATCTAGAATTAGAGTTTTTATTGGAGTTCCTTGCAAGCGCACCTTGATTTTTTTTCCTACTCCCCAAAGCTCATTAAGTCACAAAAAGAAACCATCAGTTTTGCTACTTGATCGTGCAACATGCAATGCTCGTCCTTACCCACTAGAAGAGAGTCACCAAGAGTTCTCACAACTACAGACAAAACCAGACCTCAGGTCACCTGCTTTTCTCTGCCCCTGCATTACACAACAGTACAACTCTTGCCTTSATACAACTTCAGCAGTGCACAATCCATCCATAAATTGAAGAGTGACCTGTAAGAATAGCGTTATTATTCTGTAGGCATGGATAAAAATCAAGAAARGAATTAGGTAAACTACACTGAGAACTTAGCTAGTGATAAATTAGGGATCCACCATCTTAATTAGTACCAATAATTACATTCTCCTTCAAAGAAACTGAGGTGTAAGAGACACTAATGTCATCTTTTCCTGCACAATAATATAATATTGATTTTTTTAAACAAAAGAAAGCACACCGTCTGACCAAGTCAGAAGATGAATTATGGCCATTTTAAAGGCCCTGAATGTAACATTGGGCCACACTGCTCACATTGTGGCAAATTCAAATAAAGATAAATCCAGTCAATGTAATCTTTTAACTGAGGTATGAGATTGGGAATCAATGGAAAAGGGTCCCAGTCTCAGCGCCTGACCCAGATGCCTAATAGCAATATTTACGTAGCTTACAGAGCACTGAACAGAACAAAAACATTATGTAAAATACTACGTACATCAAATATAAAGTTCTATTAATATCACTGCTTTAAATGACATTGATTCATCAGTATTTACYTTTTAGATATTATACTGACATTTTTATTTGACAAAACCTACAGCAAATTCCCCAAAAATCCAAATTTGCATTATCAAAACATCAATCTAACAGTGATACAAAGTTTCAAAGACATATACAAAGTGAGTAAATAAGAACTCACTTGTGCAATAAACGTCTAAACTAGCCAGAAGAAAACAAAAACAAAAAAAACCACTGAAAGCAAAGAACCCCRCCCTTAAATTACTATCACAGGAATGAAAATGTAGTATCCATTAGTCACTCAGCTTCCACGGTAGGGCTGCGGACTGGCTCACAGCCGCCTCCCTGAAGTGGCCAGCCGGAGGGCAATGCCCTGCCCACGGGGCTCGGGGGACAGCAGTACCTTTGCCGTTCCTTATGGACCYCACGCACCGCTGGAGTCACACAGCCAGAGCCCTACAGCTGCGCAAAAAGGTGCGGTAAACCTTCATTGCGACGGAAAATTAAAAGCAATTTATAAAAATGTTAAACTTAAAAGCGTTTTTATAACCTGATGCTAAGGAGGCATTTCACTGCTGCTGTGGTGACCACTGTCATCTTTCCACGCTTGAGACCAGCAGCAGACCCAGAACCACTAAAGGTTTGCTTCAAAAACACAGATTTTGTTTTCAGAAAAGAATCACATCTCCAATATTTACAAACTGCATGGGACATGTTATGAAATGCTGAACGGATTTCCAGTTACTTCTAAAKGACCTTAGAAAATTCATGTATCCAGGGCCATAAAAATGCACTTCTCGTCATTCTAGTTAGAACATCATCAAAATACCATTTGCCTTTTTATAAGCCYAATTAGCCCCCAGATCTCTCTAATGACTCCCGCTTTTTCTTGCTGGTATCAGAAATCATTATATTTAAACTTGATGCATTTCAGAAGGAAACCAGGACGGCTGAATTTTTGTATTTATTAATACTGACTAAAGCCATCGGTACCTCAGAAGCACGTAGTTATCTAAGATTACCTGTTATCTTTATGCAGAAAGCATGTCTCCACTAAACAAGAAGTGTATATACGATCAACTAAATTGCTGCTGAAACTCACATGACATTTAGATATTTTACTTAATGTGAGAAAAGCAGCACTACAAGCTAAAACAGTTAAATGTCTATTACACAATTTGTGCCATAATATAGTATCAAATTCAACAGCACTGAGCACACCATCCAAGCTTGATTTATTGCAGCTAATTGCTAATTAGGGTTATTTTTGAAGCACTGCTGTTTGCATTGCACCAGATTTGCACTTGGGGAGAAAACAGGATTTACAAGGTCAGAATGAAGTTTAAACATTTGTATACAGACTGCTTCACTCCCCTCAGTATTGCTAAAAGGTCTTAGCAATCTGAAGATAACAGTATTTACACATGTGATSTTATTAAAACCGGGCACTCCCAACTTTGTATAAAGCAGTTATTAACATGCAAAAATTCAAAGTAGGATTGCAATGGTTACCCAGACAACTTTCTAATTAAATAATGGCAGTAATATCACTATGCTTCCATGTACTACATTGAAAATTGAACAGTGCCTCACTAATAATGCACTGGTTATTTGCATAATCTAAAGACCCTGGCTGCCAGTATCAGCTATGGACCACCACATCATTACCCATGCACATCCCGCATCCCCTCCCATGGCCAGCAATTACAAAGACGAACACGTCAGTAATTCACGGGGGCTCCTGTTTCAAGCTCCTGCCTATTAAGACCCATTTAAGCATTGCTMGTAGTAGTATGATCCTCAAGATCAAAACTTGGCTGTTTCTTTCAGAAATAAAACCCTACCRTAGACTATTCTATTCCCAACTTTAGCATCAATCTTCTCGTTCCCCTAGCAGATTTCTGTCTGGTGTTTTAGGCACCACGGCAGTATGTCTGCACCCAAAATGCCATCGTACTAACTAGACCCCAAGCAATCAGCCTGTTGTGCTGGATTTCCTGGTGCCTCTGCGATGTCTCTGCCAGCGCCTAACACAGCTATATTCATCTGTACTGCTGGTGAGCTATGCTAAGGCAAGGTAAAAAGRAGGAAAGAGGACTAACCTACCTTCCAAGATTCAACTACAGCTGTCAGTAACTATAAAAGTACACTGTCAGAGCACTGCAAAACATAATCCCTTCAAAAATAAAGCTTCAGTTGAGTTAGACCAGATACAGGACACTAACATGCAGGCTCTACAGAATTAACTGATTATAGCCAGGAAGTATGAAGGCTGAGTGACCTCTAATCAAGAAAACATGATGGGCCCAGACTTACTTGAATTATTACCTCAGTTCAGATTTATTTTTATGATTTGCTATAACTCTTTCCAAATCTTCTCTAATCATTAGCTGTATCAGCAGTATGAGAGCCATATGAAAGATAGCGCACTGTTATTTTTAATTTCAAGAGACCAATTGCATTTCCAAATATACTGCTAGCATAATCCAGTCAGGCTGTGGTTTCATAAATCCAGAGAGTTTTCTTGGCATACCATCCCAGAGATGAAGACAGCTAGTACAAAACCTCAGGGGAGTGGGGATTCACAGCTTTGACTTCATGAACTGTAGCACGGGGTCATGCTTAAATGTTAAAAGAAGAAACAAAAATGTGGTTCTTTCTATGCCTGCCCAAGGAGACGGTTCAGAGAACTTGCTTTTGGTAGGARTGAAGAACTTGAGCCTTTCCCATGTCCCTAGAAATATATTTGTATTTTGGAATTATGCAGGAGCCTGAATGAAGGAGCTCCCAAAGCAGAGTGCTATGGAAACAGGACAAAGACACTTTTCCAGCCCCAAAGCATGTACACTACAGCACCAGCTCTTCCCTTAGTGTGGGTACATGGTTCCCAACTGTGTCTTAATGGAAAATGTATTTTTGCATCAGTAGAAGGCTGCTTACCGACCAGCTGTTCCTTCCTGTCCTCCGCTTTGTTTTTAAAGGAAAACCGCACTTCTCCTTCCTATCCTCCCCCGCCAGGCTTCTACAAGTACAAAAGGACTGCAGCACACGCCAAAGGTCAGACCTCTTCAGCGCTAGTTGACAGGAAGGGGCTGGATGCCACAAGAGTTGGTGTTTTCCTCTGTATTACACCACATATAATACAGATACATTGCTATTTTGAATAATCCTCCCCAGTCAACACATGCTCTCAGACCACCTCTGCAACATAGCAAATTTGGCCACCACACTATTCACGAGACGTTTCGCATCAGTAACTTCAGCTATTTCAAATGCTGATCAGGAGCTGAAGGCACAGAGATCCAAAAGCAGCTCCGCAACCGGCCAAGCCCCACGCTCAGTCTCTGCCATACCCGCGGCGCCCAGCGATGCTTTGGACGGGCAGCCGCCAGCGGGAGCTCCGGTCCAGTCCTCCCCCTGAAACGCAGGGCACAGGTTCAGCCCACTCACTGCACGGAGACGACTGACTCAGTGGATTACGTCTGACCTCAGGATCTCTCAGGAAAGGAGTCTTTGAGAAAGTACTGGGAGGTGGGATGGTAGAGAAATACATTGTCGGAAATAGTTATTCTCTTGACTCAAGGAAAAAATCCAGCTCTGTTTGGAATTTTTGAGTAAGCTCTTAAACTCATTCACTTTTGCTTACTCCACCCTGTTATCATGCACTGTTTTACCATTGCAAATACTGTCCTTGACCCAGGCTGCACATGTTGATACAGCTTCCAGCGGCATGGACCTTTTTTAAAATCTTGTGGGCATTGCTACAACAGAAATGTTCAGGCTCAGAGCAATTACTTCTGACTGCACTAATGAGACAAGCACGCTGTTTCTGTACTATATATATATATATATATATATATACACATTATACACAAATTTCATTTAACAAGTATCTTGGCTGTGATGTAAACCCATCCCTACTTAATTTATGTTTGCACACATTTGGACTGAAAATTAAAATTAATAGAAAGCTAAAATAAATAAAAGAGCTCCCGCTGCTCTGTGTGAACGTTCAAGAAAGCCAAGAGCAGAAACACTTCATTCCCCCATAACCCAAGCACAGAGTGTGCTGATTCCCTATTACTGAACAGCCCTGTCAGGCACCATGGATTGACTTGGTGCAGGGAGGTGGTGGGAGGGGTGCACAGAATAGAGGAATTTTCTCCATTCATTGGGCAGTCTTCCCCTGTCCGTACAGAGTGGGGACTAATGCAGAGTGGGGACTAATGCACGTAAATCCCTGGTTCATCAAGAAGTGAATAGACCTTTTGTTGCAGTCTATTACAGTTATAAAGATTCTGGCCACGCTTCCCTTACCGCCACCATCCCCTCCACCAAAATGAAAGGTAGAGCTTAAAAACACAGAAACAGATCAGGATTCAAAACACGCCGGAACTGCCCGGCTGCACCAAGAAGAAGAAAAAAAAAGAAAAAAAACCAACCTGCCAGCCCCCTTTTCAGGGCCTTACGACACCACTTTTGAGAAGTTTTGCTCAGGCAGCTGACATCCAGTTTTCGTCTTCTACTGCAGATGTGCGGCTTTCCTGCACAATAGGCGCCTGCAGCCCTGGCTCTCTTCCAGGTCCCACTGTGTGACAGTAACAAAAGGCGAAGCTGGAAGCCCTCAGCTACAGCACAGCTCTAAATGATTTAGTGACCACAGCGTCCAGACCTTGGCAGCAGCTGCTGCTTTAAAGGGATATTACCCAAGGAATCAGTAAAGCACAGAGGCAGGCGTTTTTTCACACTAGATTTGAAAAGTTCTGTTCAAAATTGGAATGGTCCTGCCACATTTCTTTAAAAACCCAAGGCAGAGAGTGGGGAGATGGGAGAGAACAGTACAGGCAGGGATTGTCCTCAGAAGTTGTTAGTGCAACACCACAAAGCCTAAAAGACCATCTATTATAGTATCCTCCACTTAAGGATTTCAAGGCACTCTGCAAGCATTAGTGATGGCAACCTTCCACCTCCCTGGCCATGTGTTATTTTCACTATAGAGTTAGAAAAATAAAGCCCTGAGATTAAACCAGCCACTAGTGACCAGGACARCTTAAACCCAGGATGACAATATGTGGACACCTTTTCTCCTGAGTGTGTGGAGAAAATTACCTCTTCACACATTAACATCGCATCATGTTATGAATTCCCATTTTCTTTGGTTCACAATTGTACACCACCACAATGCTACAAAAGGGCTTTTACAGATAATTTTACACTGAACGCTCTCTCTAGCTTGTTAAGGGGAGATATTTATGAGCACCAGCATGCTCACCATTGGACATCAATGCATACCACACCTTAATGCATACTGCTCTTGGAGAAGCATATTGYCAGTCCCCTGCTGAACTCCACAGCAGTTTTTGAGCACCTATTCCAGAAAGTTATGAGCTAGAAGAGCTGGATTGTTTCTACACAGTACAAGATCCAAACAAATCCACAAATCCTTTCAAACCCCATGAGAYGTTTTACTTCCCCTCCAAGCTGCAGAATAGCTGTGCTTTTGCTACAAAACTTCTCACGTGCATCAGAGGATTAATGAACCAAGCTAGCGCAATCTTCCAAAAAAAAAAAACCCCGTGAAAACAAGGACTGCCATTGCTCAGCATTCAAACCCTTCTGCCCATCATTTCTTTTCTACCTTCTGATAACATAGGGGGTTGAGGCCCTGACACAAAATGGGTCCTTGTTTAGTTCTGCAGACWACATGTCCTGCCACCTTCTTTCTTTGAAGCCTCCTGCAGCCATCCTGGGTAGTCACACTATGTTCATGATCAAGAGCTGCATCGCAGCTCCAAACCTGTGTCAGTGGTGCTCCAAAACCAGGTGAACTCAGCTTCTTCCCAGAGCTCAGCTCCCCTGCTTCAAACTGCCCCAGCCTGCACCATAAGCACTGCCTATGGGAACCCTGCAGGCAAATGGAGGGCAAGTGATTGACCAAAAAAATCACCAAGTGTCTGGTTGCAAAGAGGAATCAGTAGCCAGCTGTGCTAAGTCGCACCAATAACTTAGTGCAAGAAATAAACATGTCAGTTCAAGTAAAAAAAAAAAAATATTTACATGAACAGTAACTACTGTGCAGCAAATACTCAAAATAGGTTCTGTCAACAGAGCACTAATTAAGACAGATAAACACTCGTTTCGCTAGTCTTCCTCCTCCTCCCTCCAGAGTAATTTAGTTGCCCACAGGGAAAAAATCGTACAAGAGGCGGCTGATAAGAGAGACATATCAAAAAGGTGCACGTATTTCTATATGCCACAAGCAGGTAACACAGCACTGCTAGAGCTCTGTTGGAATGGGGAAAAGTACAATTTGATATTTCTCTGTAGAGTCTGAAAGTAATTTTAAAAGGACATTTTAAAGCCATCCTTCACCACCTGCAGTCAAGTGGTCATTATAAAAAAAAAAAAAAAAAAAARRAAAAAAGGTACTGTAATCAGAGTGCCCACTAACTGCTCAGAAACACTATTAGTCCACTAAGCAGCACTGCTCCATCCMGTCACTCTGCAGCCATCCCAAGCGAGTAAAACAAAGCCAGGCTCGCTCAGCTGGATTTTCAGATCCTGTGTGAGCTGTGATGGTGAGAGGGGGCAAGGAATGTAAAGACATTACTGTGTTAACCCACGAACAACGGCAGATTTAACCAGGACCCAGGACGGCTCATGTGGTTACCACCTTTGGCCAGATGCCGTGCCCCAGATTTTGGGCTTGCCTGCTGTGATAGCAATGCATGAACAGGGTTCGGGTCTGAGCTCTGGCAGTTTTCRGTCCACTATATTAAAGTGGTGTCTCTTTCAATGACTTTAATATGCAGGGAAGGGAAATGAGCAGGAGCTGTTATACGTTCTGTTGGACCTTTCCTGCTCAGAATAGTGGGGAGGGAGGGAGAAAATGCTTTTGCAAAACATATGGTTTCAGCAAGTAGGGGCAGTAAGTGCTTTGCTCTACCAGCATGCTGCTACACACAAGAAGACATCAGTGAGAGGCAGGCAGCACAGTAGCAAATCTGGTACCAGGAAATGTTGTGTAATGTGAAACACACAGAACAAAAGAATTATTTCCTACTCCACCAATGGAATATGTCATATCTAGCCTCACATTGCACTCCAAAACACAGCAGCTGCCTGATCAACCCAAACAACATAGACTTGGTAGGATTGGAGATATTTTTTCCACCCCACTGAAACAAAGCTCAGGTAAATGGGAACAGCTAGCCCACGTTACTCTAGCACCAAGCTGGAAATCAGAAATCAATGCATCTTCTAGCCTCCAGCTCACCAGAAGCATCAGGAATTTAAACAACTGAGAGCTGGAATGGGGGAAGGGGGAGGGAACGGAGAGGGAATCACAGCATTTGTTAGGCAGTAATTTGTCTTTTAGCAGTCCTGGATGTAGTGCTGTCTGACCATGTTAAAAGGGTGCTCCCCTACGCTGGAGAAGCGCTGACCCTTAGGAACAGGGCAAGAAATCAAGAGCAAGGAAAAAATAAACAACCAAGATGAGAAACAGTAATTCTTCCTTGCTAAAGGAAATRATTTTTTTGTTGCATAGGTACACATGACTTCAGGTGACCAGTCTGGGTGAGGATCYGCTCCGATGCCCTTAAGTGGCAGTGCTTTCACCAGTGCTAACACCAAAAGTTGCTCCCCACAACCCACGGACCAGATCTCCCAGTTGTTTGAAAGGGCTGGGGCTGTGCCAGGAAACACTGCGGACCGTTTGGGTCAGGGACGCTGCATGCCTGCCGCCAGCCACCACTGCTCTTTGATGGGCTGCGTGGAAGGGCAGAGCCATCGCTGGGATTCCTCCACAACGTGGGGCAAGAGACAGTTTTATCTACAATAATTYCACAGCATTCTCTTGCTCCATTTCCTGGTTGTTTTCCAGGTCCATTTTGTTATGCTGTAAAAGCATTACATGCCTGCGATCATGGTGACGAGACATACCAAGATTATAGTGCAGCTCAAGGCAGCAGACTCTGCAAAAACAAGCAGACAGGTCTGCTTTGTTCTCCGCAGTCAGTTCCAGAGTCCAAACCACCAAAGAGACAAAACGGGGTTTTCCAGGGACAGAGGCCTGGGTGCCAGGTATCCCATCTATTGCCACTGACTTGTTATATAGTAGGAGACAAGTCACTATCTGCTTTGCACCACGTTTACCCTTGTTTTGCGAATGCAAAATGGGTCCTGAGGTCCTCCATATTTACATGGAGAAAGATAGCAAAGGCTTATTTCATAAGACTTAGAGCTCTTTCAGTAGAAGGACCATGCYTGTTCCCTGGCCTACAAAATTACCAAAGTCTCAGATTTCTAGCATTTGCTAGGATCCCAGACTGACTGTGACAACTTAAACACAACCTGAAACACATGCAGAGACTCTCAACTCACCACCCACTCCCAGAGTTGAAAGGAGTGAGGACTCCAAAAGGTTGAACTGTAACAGGCAAATGTATTTTTAACAAATTCTGTTTCTATAAATATTACAAAGCTTTCTGCTCTTCGGAGGCTGCTCTGCTCCCAGTGCTGCTGACATTACGGTGACATTTAGGCGGCCTTCACATTGCCTTACTGCCTTTCGTATGCTGGTTTTGTTCAAGAGATCAGAGAAGCATATGAAGACACAAGGGCTGCTTATTCAAACTCTGCTCACTTGCTGACCTGCTGCTCACGCTGGAGTCAGGAGCACAAAGGGGCTCTCCATGTCAAGTGTGCTGGCTGCCGCTGTCTCCACCACTCTGGAATGCATATAAATGCAAAGGACACTAACCCCGAGGTGCCACCAACAAGGCACAGGGGTGAAGGGATAGGGAACTGATTTCTGAAGCTGCACAAGGGCTTCAGGTAGTCCCAGCTAGTAYTGTACCCTGTCCACACAACATAAAGGCTCCTCTTCATTTATTGATTACTGCATTTGCTCTCTCTTCTTCTCTTTTTTTCAARGCTATTTTCCCCGCATCCTCTGCCCTCCCCCTCCATTTCTTCACTTCCTTGCACTCTCTCTGGAGACCGCTGCCAGCACGGCTGCGAGGCCGGAGTGCAGCATGAATGGCACCCAACTGGCACGCGCCCCAGATGCTGACATCACCTCCTCTCCTGCCCTCAGCCTCCACCAAGCCGGGCTCCAGATCCTGCACCGAAAATGCTGAGCATCTAATTCACTGACTGCTGCCTTTGCGCCAGCTTCCAGCTTCATCTGTAGCTCTTCTGTCATTAAAAAATAGGGTGGTTATACAGCAAGAGACAACATCTATTTAAAAGAGAAAAAAAAAAAAAAAAAGGAGGATCTTCCCAAATCAGGTTAAGACAGACACCAACATTTGGGTTAGGATCCTTTAGACATCTGTTCTCCTGCATTTCACAAACACTCCAGCCCAGAGAAGCACCCTGTGCTGCCCACAAGGTAGGAAATGCCTCCTACATACCTAAACAGGTGCTAAATGACCAGTTACCAGGATCATATCTGTACATCCGCACATTTTTTAAAAAAATACTGCAGCTATTAAAAATCCAGCTTAAAAAAAAAAAAAAAAAAAGAACAGAAACTTTGTTAGTTATCTCCAGGATTCAGCTGTTCAGTCTCATTCAGGGTGAGCTGCCACTGGAATATTCAGTAACACTCTCAATTAAAATTTAAGACTACATGTTCTCCAC
Source organism: Oceanodroma leucorhoa (assembly GCA_030449065.1). Taxonomy (NCBI): domain Eukaryota; kingdom Metazoa; phylum Chordata; class Aves; order Procellariiformes; genus Oceanodroma; species Oceanodroma leucorhoa. Next base: position 2,988,591 of record JASVER010000073.1, on the reverse strand, counting down.
ATCACAAAAATCTAATAATCACATACACACTGTCCTGTTACCTTCTGGTTATTTTGAACAAAAATTACACTGATACTTAAGGTGCAGACTCTCTGTTCTCACTTAAGCAGGTGCTTAATTTTAGGGATGGAGAAAGCTCCAAACTAACACAACAGATCCAGGACTCACTGTACYGTATGTTCTTTGGACTGCGTTTTATTTTGCATAGATATCTAATGTTTTTCTTAACAGGAAACCTCCACAGACTTTCTTTTCTTATTACAGGATATGAAAGCCTTGACAATGGTGGTGTCACAGCTCCAATAGAATTCTCCCATTGCAGACAAAGGGAAAAAAAAAATAACACATCTCACTTCAGATTGCACCAGCAAAAATGGTTTGAGGATTTGTTTGAACACTTAACAAGATGTTTTTGGCCGCCTCTGACATTTAACATAGGTATTGTCATGCTAAGAGGATTGTGATTCACAAGAACTGCATACTTGAATAGGATCGTTCCACAAAAAATTTCAGTCTACCCTAGAAAATTGCCCACCACTTTTTGTAATTCAATGAAAATACAGAGCACAACTGTAGTTATTTAACCTTTCATCAAAAAAATGTGAATATCTGATAATAAGTACAATCTATAAAGGCTTCAAGTCAACACTTTTTATAAGCAGATTTGTAAGGTAATAAATTTTCCATGACTTAACGATCAGCTTTGCCTATGAAAGCCAATGTTGTAATTCCCAATTGATTGTAGATGTTAATCTTGCAAGACTCTTGTTCTTATGCTGTGATTTATTAGCTGAATTAATGACAGATTGCACTGTTTAAAACAAGCTGCTGTTTTACACAATAACCCAGGAAGTTCTGTCCAACTGACTCACTGCAAGGATGTGAGGAGGGTAGCGTGCAAGGTGAAACTGCTCACGATACCTGAGCTAATTTGTCTTTGAAATGCAGCACTAATTGTTTAACAACCCTATGACTGAACACCAGGAGAGCTGAATGGCAGCAGCTATTCAGGCGCCCTGCACAGTTTGGGATTCACATCCAGTCTCTGCAATTCATTTACATTGAGACATTCTGCTTTCTCTTGGAAAACAACAGAAGATTCCCCCAACCCCCCTGCCACACACACTTACTCCTTCGGGTTTGAAGACACTGGAAAAGAGAAATCCCATGTGCTTTCTGTATATATGTATGTGACCAGAAAAGGAAAACTGCAGAATAAGGACAGATCTGATTCCTCAGGCCTTATCTCACTGCYACCACAAAGCAAGTGCCGTTGTGTGTAATAAAAGTGATAACCTTCTTTCCAGATTATTCATTCTCTACCTCTTCAGCAACATTTCTGGTGTAGGARAGTATGTGCCACAAACATGCTCTAACAATGCAGTCAAATACAGGGCCACTGTAGTAGAAACAATGACAGTTCCTCGGTTAGTCTTAGTCTGCAGGTTTTATGAATTGTGATGCTGTAATAAACTCAGACCTTTTCCTGCCAACGCCGCCATCGAGACACAATACAGGAGCTGTGAATTGGAGGGCAGGGGGAACCAAACCCTACAACCACAGGGCAAGTACTCAGAGCGATCTAATTCTGATGCAGGAGCCCCATGTTCTGCAGTAAATGGCTCCCCCCTTCACTTGCTTTTTAAAAGCTTGCCTCTGAAGGGATCCCTCTGTTTTGCAATGAATTTGAACTTGCTTCTGTGCTTCTTCGCAAGTGCTTCAGTGACTGGAGGCGCTTCCTGTGCCGCCGAGCGCCAAGCGTTGCCAATTCCCATCGAGCCATTGCGTGCAGCTCCAGCGCCTCGCTTGCTCTTCCCTGCTACTCCCTGCCTAGCGAGAGCAGCGGCATATGCTGCTCTGTGGTACAGCTTCAGAGGTGAGCGTAGATTTGCAAATAAATAAGTAAAATCAAATAAAGGAAGCAAAAGGATGGAGCCTTGCATGGCTGCTTCTGAACAGGTGTAATTCACAGACAGTCACCTCGGAAGAGTCGCACTGAATCCCTGGGACCACTGCTGTGATCAGTTATTAAAAACCGGCCCCAGCCATCTGCTGGTGGTCAAGCTCCATGATGTGGCAATCAATTACAGCTGTTATCTTGTCCTAGCTTTGACAGATGTTCCTCTCTTTCATTGTACAGTAATTACTAGTTAGCTGCCAGCAGGCTTCACACTTTAATTGTGGCGCTAATTTGAGACAAAGAGAGGAAAAAATAGGGAGAGACAGACAGGGAAAGGCAAAAGCTAAGACAGCTGTGGCAATTGGAGCACCCATGCATTAAACATTTCTTTACAAACAGTAGGTGAAGGCAACCAGTTACCCCAATAAGACTTTAAAAAGCGACAGTTGAGCACCATCCAACCACACCATAGCCTGCAGTCCTTGCTCCTTTCAGGGGGGAAAGAGGGACACTTTTCTCTTTCCTTGCCAAACGGGCTATGCTAAAAATACCTGCCAGCCTTCTGGCAATGCACGGCTTCATACTGCCACGCACCGTGGTGCCAACTACTTCACAGTAGTGAAAATCACACGGATAAAGACACAAGGTGGGGTTTTGATTTTTTGGGGGGTTTTTTTTTTGTTTGTTTGTTTGTTTTTTTAACCTTCTCAGAGAACAAGCAACCTACCTAAATTATAACACACATGAACTAATGGTGCAAAACACAAGCAAATGCACTCCATCGYCTCTGCTAGAAAGCGGGAGAGGGATCACATAGCACCTGCTCTGCAATCTGGTGTTCATGGAGAGCCTTTGGAGATGGGCAGAAGAGAGCAAGTGCCCTATTTGATCAGACCAGGAGCCAGCAAGGTAGGAAGCCTGGCGACTCATTTCTTATGTAACCCAGGGCTCTAAAGAGACCTCAAAAAAGGGACCTGACAAGGTTTATCCTTTTCTTCTTGGCCGGTTTAGATGCAGCATTTCAGTGTAATTTCTAGAGCCATATCTTGCCTTAGTTTCCGTACACTACCTAATGATGTATACTCCTATACCCCAATAAAAACTCTACAATGACCATAACATGCAAAGACCCACAGTAAAATCCTCATCAGCTGCTTTTTAATGACACTCAACAGTTTAAGATGTGCTTATCTGCTCCGTTTAGACTACAATGGAAATTTTTGTTTTGGTTTGGTTTTAGGTGTTAAATAGTCAAAAGACTATCCTTAAACAGGTTTCAGAAACCAAATATCAAACTTCCACTGGAAGTCTGAACAATAAGCAGAAAAACATTCAATTGTGAAGAGTAATTCTGCAGCAAGCTACAGACACCCTCCTACCGGATGTCCAAATCTGCATTAACTATTTTCTTTTTGATTCACAATGGACGTATTTCTGCTGTTGAATATTTACTGAATCTTTCAGTAGCACTTAGGCTGCGGTTCGGTGATGTGATGTGTTTGGCAGTAACAATGGCTTACAGCAGTTGTTGTCATGCTCTCTCCCGTTTCTCTACTGCCCACCCCATGCCCAGCCTCATGCCACTGCATGCCTCCTGCTGCAAGTTGTGGCAGCATAACTATTTCAACATCCATTCAGATCAGGAAATGGAGAATGGCAGAAGGAATTAACGCCCTCACTTCACATTAAAAAAAAAAAAAAATCGGGAAGGAGGAGACTATCTTGTGCTGGCACAACTGACACTGAGGATTCGCAAAACATCTCACTGCCACCCAAGGATCAACCAATTGCCTGAACAGCTGAAGGGGAGTATAACCAGACAGCTTCCACTGGTGTGGAAGAGCTCGGCCATCTTGGAAACCTTATTCTGGTACGGCACATCACGTGTGGGAATGAGAAACACAAAACCACTCATACCGGTATTACTGAGAACTGCTTACCAATGAGACATGCCCCCGCTTTAATTGGACACAGTCAACTGCAGGCATCTGGACTGGAGCTCAGATTTCTGGTGTGCTCAAATCCACTGATGTTTTCTGTCCAAAAACTTGTTTGTTTTTATGTGCTGTCAGATTTTACATTTTAATGCCACTTACTGACCTTTTCATTATTTTATTTTTCTGTCATGATCTCAACCAGTATTTGTTGATTTCATATTTTATTATTACTTTGTTGGTGGGAGAACTTCTGAAATCAAATTGTTGGAAAAATGTATGAGGTTTTGGTGGTTGCTGAACACAACCAGCCAGCTCCCACTGATAATGGCAGTGTAAGTTAACTGTCTGGGATCACCACATAGCAGCTGTCAAGGGAAAAGGGGGGAAGGGACAAAGCCRTACATTTTTTACATGTTTCTAGCATTGCAACTGGCAGAAGTAGTGGTTTTACAGAAGCAGGACTATGTGGTTCACTGACCAGTGATTTGAAATGGCTTCTCCGCAGGAACTGCCATTTATCTGCATTACTGCTTTTTTAAAAAAGACTTTGGGACAGTGCTGTAAACATCTGCCAGACAGCCAGATGTTGCACAGATAAACAAGAAAAGTAGGTTGATCAAAACCCTCTAGGATCTTGCTACCTGACAAAGTCAAGTCAATGACTTTGAAAATAATATCAAGAAGCATAACTGTACCTGGAATAATAATCTTTCTCTTCATAGTCTGCTTACCAACCGATGTTACCACTTGACTTCTACAGGTGGCATAAGGTGCCTACAGGCAAGCTGTCCTTTCCCTTTGTTTCAATGCACTGGTTCTCCTCTTCAGAAAGATACTTGAGAGAGAGTTTACAAAACACATTCGCAATCAGATGAAGTTCTGGATGACATCCCCCATCCTAACTTGCCAGAGATGAGCAAATACCACCTTTAAATCTCCAAGTAACCTGAGAGATCATTTGACCATGATCCCACTATGATTTTTCCTGGAAATATTTCCTATGAAGATGTGCTAGCCAAGCAGCCAGCCATGATCCCACAAAGTCACATCACTGCCATTCTTCTCAAGGACACCACACCAGTACAAGAAGCAATACAAGTTAAACCGCACTGCTCTCCCCCCTCTATCCCCCCAAAAGAGCCACATGTCCCCCAGGGAGTGGATCCGTGGAGTCAGAGGGTGCTGACCTCCGATCTCTGCCTCCACCAGAGAGGACTTGTTAAATGCAAGGCAATCTCTCAACTGTCATCAATGCTAAACAGGCAATTACTATGCTGATTGATTGATTACATTTCCCTGTCTAAATTATATCAGGAGAGGCAAATCACTCAGAAAACGAGAAAAAAAATCACAGCCTAACTTCAAGCAAAAGTGCAGAGAACAGTTTTTGCCAGTATGAATAACAAGCAGGTGGACTGGAGTCAAACCGAGGCCCTTAGCAAAGAGTCCCGAAAGCAGAACGATCCACAACCCTCCTGACCAGGGAAAGGCTGGCCACAGATTTGCAAATCAGCCATGACCACGTCAGGCCATGACCTTTTGTGTGAAATTAACTGGAGGGAAAAAAAGAAAAGAAAAAAGGTCTCCAGAGATTGAAGACCCCCAAGTGCCACAGAAGTGCATCCATTYCCCATACACGCTGTGGAAGCAGCACCACGCCAACAGAAACAACACACCCTCCCTTCTCTTGGCTGGACTTCTTTCTCCTCTTTTCTTATTCTTTCCACTTTCTACTACCTGACTTGAGTGTCCTTATTGTGCTTTCATTTTCATCGACAATTTCTTAGACAGCGCCCTTGGCCTGCAGCTGACAGCTCGCTGACGGCTGCTGCAGGTATGACAGAGATGGTTCGAAACCTGCTCCATTTCGCAGAGCAGCATGGCCTCCCACACCCACACGGGACCCTACCAACCCTAAGACAAATTGCCCTGCCGAGCCCCTGCACGGGGCCCCGAAGCTGCCTGGCTCCATGTTTCTGGCAGCTCTGTGGCAGCGTTTGCCTACCGCCGGGATGCACCCTGCCTGGCTGGCTCAAGGCCTTTACCTCACACTCCTGTCTCCACCCGCCCGTTTCCACGTGCACCCCACCACTTTAGGCCTTCATTTCTCAGCACTGCTCCTTCTTCTCCTCTCCTGCAGGCACGTCCATGCCCCAAGTTCCATCCTCAAACACAACATGACAGTTTCTTCTCACAAACTTCATATTTCACCCCAGCCGCTGCTCCAACTCACCTCCGGCTGGTCTTCTCCCCGCGTGCTCGCCGCAGCCCCCGGCACGTGAGGACCCCAGACTCAGGCATTTCCAGGACAAAGCGGCCCAGAGAYACGGGCCAGCAGCGGGACCCCTGAAGGGAGGGAGCGCCGCAGAAGTAAAGCCCCGTTTGCTGGGGATGGGACCTGCGAGCCCACCTCCGGAGCTGAGCTGGGGCACCGCAGCCGACGGGGAGAGATGAAGGGCGGGCTGGGCCCTCGGCCTCCTTCCCCAGCCCGAACGTGGCGCAGAGCTGCAGAGGCCCCGTCGGGGAGGAGTCTCCTCAGGCTGAGGGGCTGCTGGCCCCCCACTCCTCTCTGGCGAGCGGCGCCCACCCGGCTAGGCCCGGCGAGGAGGGCTCAGCCCAGGCTTTTCCAACCACGTTAAACGCGCTGGCACTGCGGGGTGTCGTGGCCAAGCTAACCGGGACACCAGCACRGCCCTCCACCACCGCCAGACACAAACGCTGAAGAAAACATGCAGTGAGCCAGTCTTCGGGGCCTTTCTACTGACTCTTCCCTCGTTTCAACAAACAGCTAGAGGGGCAGTGACGAGGGGATGGGGCACCCCCTCCTTCTCCCCCTTCCCCAGCACCTGCCATGGCGCTGGCGCACCCCCAGCACGAGACCCCACGACAACCCGTGCCAGCTTTTGAACCGTATCCCACAGCAAGAATAAGTCTTCAATTCTCATTAAGGGCTCTCTCACTCACAGCAGGAAAGTCTATTACAGCTGCTTCGCCACAGGGCATTGCCATTTCCACTCACCCAGGCGTCGCTCAGCCCCCTGGCCGCCCCGCGCCCAGGGACGCTGTGGACAGTAATTAAGGCCAAAGCTCCACAAGGAGCGTTTTCRGGGGGGAGGGAAGGAATGGGCGGATGAAGCCCAGCTGCCAAAACTTTTAATTCCTTCTCACAGGATCAGGGCTGAAATGTTTGMAATAATTTCTTAACAAAAACAAAAGAGGCTGCTGAAAAGAATAACATTATGACAGCTGCTGGGAAAGTCACCAGTGGGTGAACACCGGCCGCCGCATCGATCCCTGTCCCTGTACCGCTGCTTACAGGAAGGAAGGGATTTTTATATCCTGAGCTGCAGGCTGCGCTTTTTATTTACTTTCCCCTTTCTCCCAAAGCCACCCTGGCTCGAGCTCACTGCTCTCCTGTTTCCAGCCTTCAGGACGGCTTTCACAAGTTGGAAAGGAGACGAATTCGGCAGACGCTGCGCTACATTTGCATTTCAGCAGTGACGGTCCGGCGGCCACAGGAGACAGGCACAGAGAGGCTGACCTGCACCCCTTGCCTTGCACAGGCTCTGGCAGCAAACATGCAAGACAGATGCTCTATTTAATTCACTTTAAAGTACTGCTACATGAATGGGATGTTTGGTTGGATCAGACACACTTTGTGACATGAAGAAATCTTTCCTGCCAGAAACATGTTATCAAGTGGAAGGTGTCTCTTCAGAAATCTTCACCTTATTTTTAAGGCCAAAAACTTTGCTGCTCTTACATTTTAAGACAGACTTGCTTGCTGTAAGCATACTCCTAAACAAAGTTTCCCCACAGAAGAGAGAACCGGCCTGTGCAGTCATTATAAGAAATTAAACAGTTTCAGATGAAATTAAGTTTAATTATGTATACTTAATGACAGCTATGTGCTTTTAAAACAACAGATGTTGCACAGATGCAGTTCAAGGTAAAGACGACAACAAAAGCTCTCCCGATGCTTCAGAAAATGTTCCTACAGAGCACCCCTGCACCTCACCACCTCTGTCTCTAACCAGCTGTCAGATTTAGTTTCTTACCCAGGTTTAGCAAACCTCCCTCGTCCACTACATACACACCATCTTGTTTCTGTTTGTTTTTTAAACATAGAGGCAGCACTAAAAGATTTCCAAAGTGAATTTCCTGATCATCCCCGCTGCTGCAGCTGCCTCTGAGGCTATTCCACGAGCTTCTCCTGCCTCACCACCATCTAACTTGTGCGCAGAAAGAAGAACATGTCAGAAATCTCTGTACTGCCTTGCATTTCCCCTTGGTCGAATATTTTTCGGGAAGTAGTTGATCTAGCCTGCAGGATATGAAAACCAAGGTCAACCACATCACTAAATGGCTGCTAAGAAAAGAAAATAATAGTATGTCTGAAGGGGGGCCAAGAGAATTAATTTGAAGGGGAAGTTATTTAGGATGAAGCTTTACAAAATGGGAAAAACAGCGCTATTATGTTTCACAAGACCATTGTCAGAATCAAAGATACTGTGGCACTAAGATACACACTAACAAGGGACATACACATTCCTAATAAACACATTTACATACTGTTGCATGTGATAATTGCTTTTATTCTACAGTCACTGGCTACATTTCCAGATCCTTTGATTTCTGTCCAACACAAAACCCTAGCTTGCCCTTGCTCATGAATTTTGGAAGCCAGCATGAAAATATTCCAATATGCAGAGTAGGAGCTTGTACAAATGTGCCAGCAAAAAGTAGCTCTGTGTGATCTTATGCATTATGAACATAATGCTTGCATTTTTTTCATGCGTAGGAGCACAGGGTCACTTCATGAATCACAGGAGAAGAAAGAATAAAAAGAAAATACTGAGGGAAAACTGCCTTAGAATTTTGTAGTTTTAAAAAAGGATTTGAGAAGTGTTCCGAGATTTTAACTTGCATTTGGCAAGATCAAGTCTGATTGCCATTTATAGCAGCTCTGAGCAGTGCAYTGGGAAAAACCGGAGCCAACCGCTAGCAGGTGAAGAGGAGAAAAAGAAGAACATATCAGGACTGTAAATCTCCTCACTATATCACGAGTCTTCTCTGTCTCCTCACTGTGTTCCCTGCTCTGCCTGACTTGATGAATTAACTACGGGACCCACACGCTCATGCAGCGGCTCCGGGCTACATGCACCATCCTCACTCCACGTCACCCAGACACTCCAGAAGAGCAGGCAGCACCCCGTACAGAAAAGCATGCTGGAAGGTGTGTGGGAAGGAGCTCCATTTCTGCTCAGCCTCCCACCCCGAACAGAACCAGTCTTTCGCCAGACCCTGGCTGAAATTTGGCACCTTTGCCTCTTTGCATGCAGTACAGATGGCAGGATAGACGCGCCTGCTGGTGCAGGGAAGCTGTGCCAGTCCTCGGGAGGAGGCGGGAGGGAAGGCATTAGCAGAGAAGGGTCACCAAGATCAGTGCTTGCTTCCTTGATCTCAGCCACTTTTCCAGAGACTGCTGGAAAGATTTGGGGGCAGGGGGTTCTCACTACTGGATGCCACCATCCAAATATTTAAAGGATCTCCCTCTTCCCCACAAATCGTGTGTCCTGCTTGATGAAATTTTTTTCTTCTTCCCTCTGAACAGCTGCTTATCTACCACTCCTTTCCTTGTCCATTTGTGTTGATTTAATTAACGCTCCTCTCAATATTCTCCAAGGAAACTAATGGCTTTGTTGGTCACTGAAAGGTGCCAAGTAATTTGCACGACCATTTCCAGTTAAGATTCCTTAGAATATTGATGTCAGCTAGCCTTGTTTTACAACAAATTGGTTAAGCACATGAAAATGTTCAGCTACTAGGATGCGTGGTCTGAATGCGCAATCAGAAAGAGATAACACCCTTCCTCCTATTTCTCCCCCAACACCACTTGTACTGCATTCACTGCAGTCTTACACCATAGTCCTCTTCCAACAGAACCCAGGTAAGGCTGCAGTACAAATAAATAGACAAGCTCCACAGATTTTTTTTTTTCTTTGTTTAGCCTCTGTAACATCTGCCAGAGCCAAACAGAAAGACCGGGCTTTGGTTTCGACTGCAATATTARAAGTCCTCCAGAGGCTGAAAGTCATGCAAGGGAAAATTGGATTTTAAGGCACAATAAACATGTCTTCATGAGATACTAAAACCTCTGCAAAATAAAAATAAATGTTCATGTAAACCAAACACCAGACATCACATAGCTCATCAGCTGTAGGCCTGCATGCCCAGGAGAAAAAACATATGCAATACTACAGAGTACAAGACTGGGTTTTCAGGCAAGGCAGTTGCTATTTGTGCCTCCATTTCCCAGCCCTTCTGGAAATGAAAATTATTCCTTCTTTCTCTCTCCCCACTCCCACGCCTAAACAACTATTTCCCAGTTCCCATTCCCTCCCCCTATCTGTAAAATGAGGAAAATGAAACCAAATCCTTAAAAAGCCTCAATACCCAGAGACAAAACACCCTGTGTAAGACCCAGGTATTATCATACAAAGTAAGTTTGCTTAGGGGCTCAAGGATTTTTTTTTGTGGATATAGTCACATATCRAAAGCAGTCTTGAGAGCGCCTTACACAGCACACATGCTGTGAATCTGTAAACTTTTTAGTGGCCATTTGCACATAAAAAAAGCATGTTTTAAAAATCCTTGAAGATCAAAGCACATCAGAACAGAGTTTTAGATAAAAGGAAAGATAACATGGTGCAGAGATCCCTAGAGTCAACCCAGCGGTTTTCATGACATTTTAGTCGCATCTTTATTCCTTTCTAGCTCAAAAACCCCAAAGGTCAATTTATTTAAATTGGTCAAAGATCAGCTGGGAAGTGAGAAAGACTAGAAATAAATCGRGATTGACACACAGTGCACCTGAAAGATGCTTTTCAGAGAAAATACTTTTTCCTGTATTTGGCAAGCACATCATACACTTGAGGCACTAATACTAAACACTACTTCAAATAATTACCCAGGTAGGTTTGTAGAAGTCAGCTCAGGTGCATCAGTGACCAAGTACTGCAAATGAACCTTGCTTGCTCCTGTGACAACGGATAAAATTGCTCACATGAAGCAGAACTCTCATCTTGTATGGGAACCAGAACGTCCTTCTGATAAGCATAGAATGATATACCAAATATCCAAGGCCATCATTCAGTAGAAATAGCTTCCAGCAAAATAATTCTCATCAACTACAGAAATTACACCTATATATGCAAAATCTGACTACAGACATGCAACTGTATAACTATATGCAAAGAAGACATTTCATCACGTTCTGTGGTACTCTATACTTGCTTAAAAGTAAGCACAATTTTCTGCAGTTTAACCAAAAAAAAAAAAAAAATATACGAGACATCAAAAGTTCTTGCTAAAYGCTTAAAGTATGCCCATAAGCCACATTTTTGTGGCTTGCTTTTGCCATCAAAATGGCTTTCCACCATTGTATTTTAAAAGAATACTCGTGACACAGAGGCTTGTATGAACTTTTATAATCTTTCCTGAGATACCAGTCTTCTGGAGTGGTGGTGGGACAGAGCTAGAAGTGTGGGGCACTGGTTAGGCAAAGGGGCAGTGGTGGTGTATCAGCCCTGGGCTGAAGCATGACATGCCATCTCTAATGACACCAGGSAAAGCAAAACCCCTTGCTGAAAAGCACTTGCAAGAACAGAGTGTTCTCTCCCTCGCAAAGACAGCACATCCAAATCAAATCGTTTAGCCTTCACTCTTCCAAATTCTGAATAGCGGTCAAAATCTGGAGCTGGACCATCGTCAAGAGTGAAAAATGCTTCCTAGCTCATTAATGTACAACCCCGCATTCAAATTCAAGATTTTATGGACAGCTACAAACAATCAGCCAGACAACATTACTTTGCATTAATCAAGCCACTGTTGACACTTGACAGCAGTGAACACATGATTTGTCTAATTTATTTTAATAGAGAATACTGTCAATGTACCAAAATTATTTTATTACGGTCTTTAGAAACTTCTGAAGTTCCTTAGAAACCCAGACCTTCTGGTTCCTTAACAATTAACTTTGCTGCATTGTAAACACAATTGTTGCCTTAATCCAGTAAACTGAGATAGACTCATCGTGATTTGAAACAAATTTGGCCAAAGTACAAAAGAAAGCATCAAAAAAGTTCATATATAAAGCCAGAAACTGAATGGACCCATCAGCTGAGGATGCAGTGTTTAAGAAAGCTATTCTAATGCCAGATGGCTATTTTCACCAGTTTTAAAACTTATCTTTCACCCTTTTTACAATCAGGGACCCAATTTTCTGAAAATTCTTCCTATGAAGATCAGCTTCCTAAAAGGCACCACAATCTGACCACCTAAATAAAATACATGTGTTTATGAATAATTTGKCACGGTCACAAGTCACTTCACAGTACTGGTTAGGACTTTAGAAAGCAGATGCCTGACTGTCTAGAGAAGAGCCATTTAAATGGGGCTGGGGAAAGCCTGAGAAAYGGCAGTAGGTGCTAGCTGTGCTATATATAGGCTTGTAAGGCTCGAGGTAGAGGCAGCAGGAGAGACCTCTGCGCAGTTTGCAGAATGCAATCCACTCTGTATCATCAGCCATCTCCTGGCTATTAGCCACTTTGCATTTTGCTTTTTTATTGCAGTAAGTAATACTTAATTTTTACCAGATGTTCATTCACTGATATCCCCAGAGGTTGCTTCAAGCACATTTCGCTTCCCCCTTAGCCTTTTCAAACTGKGAAAGTCTACCAGCAACCCTCGGATCCCTCACAGCCTTTCCACAAATCCAGAGATGGGATGGATGAAAAGATGGTAGAGGCAGCCTATCCTTTTCTGAGGGTACAAAAGCCATGTCACTGCAGCAGTCACCTAAGCTTCTACAGCACTGATTTTCAGTTTGTAGTCTTTTGAATACTTCTAAGAGAGTCTGCAAAAGGTAACTACAAGCAACACAAGCCAATCACCAAGTAAGGTTAAATTCCCTCCACTGGGACTAGCACCTCAGTGATTTCCTTTTACTGTATTTTTTTAAGGGAACTCGAGAACAAAAAAGTTGAAAACCACTATTCTAGAGTAAAAGGCATTTCAGGAGGGCAGTTATGCAGCCCCATGTGAAAGACTACAAAACACAAGCCATATGAACCCTTTTCCTCTCTCTTGTTTTAAAACTAAAGTGGGTGAACACGCAGTGTTTCTCTTGGAAGTAGGACCAGTTGGCTCAAACTCTCCAAACATAAAATTACTGAGCTTGCTTGGGAAATCTATGCAAGTTGTGCTATTACTTCAAATGCTGACAAGATGGCTGGGGTACTGCTAGCCAAGTGTGTGGGTCACGCGGCGCTTTTATTTGCTAATGAACATTGAGGGTGGGTTGGCCCTGGGAACAAAAACCTGAGAAACATCATAACTTGGCACAGGGCATGCTGCCTGATAGATGCTGGGAATATGTATTGGAAACATGTATTTTAGAAGTCTGCCTGGAATAAAGCGCGCTCTCATACCAGCAGTTCAGGCAGAGTTTTTTTTCCCCACTTACTGTCCCTTTGAAACTGGGGTACAGTTTGTATTCGCAAGCTCATTTAAGAGCTTACCCCCCTGACATACATGCAAGCTGGGATCTTTGCAGCCCGCAGGAGGCACAAGACGCACCAAACCCCCAGGCTTTCTCCCAGGCGGGCATCAGGTATTGCCACAGCAGCTAAATGGCTCTGGTTAAGTCTGAACCCCCCACCTTGCTGCCTGGGCTGGATGCACAGCAATTCCACCCCATCTTAGACTGCCAGATCTGTGCTGCTGAATCCACACTTTCACTCTCCAACTCCCTTCACCGTGCCCTCCCTTCTTTCAACCTTTTTTTTTTTTTTAAAAAACTACAAAAGTTTGTTTAAACAAAGAGGCACTCTTGGCCTCAGAGATATTTTATCTTTTTTTCCCATTCCCTTCCCCTGCCTTYTTCCCAGCAGAAACCACCCTCACGTGCTGTGTTTGTTCCGCACGGAGGAACTTCCCTTTGCCCCTGCTTGCCCCCCCCCAGGGCTTCAAATCACAAGTTTTACGGTGCCCCTTGCACTGCAGCTAAGACTCAAGAAAGGATGATCAAAGCAGCTGTGAATAAGTAACACTAATAATAATGGTGGTGGTGTTATGAACATTAATTATTAATATATTTTATTTCTAAACCACCATGACAGTCTAGACCACCCTGCAAAAGATGAGGTCCATCTGTTACACACTCTTCCCTGAAAGCAGCCTTAGAGGAGTTTGTGGATTTGAGAGGTTTGAACAGTGTCAGCAGTCAGAAAATACCCCACTTCATCTAAATTTAACGGGTTAACATCCCAGCGGCCAACAACCAGTTCAGCAGGTAGCGTGGTGCAGAGTCCAGTAAATAACAGCTCCCTGCAAAGCGTGGGGTTTTTAAGTGCTGTCTGAACTGAGACAATACAGTAAGTCTGTAAGAACAAAAATTTAGGCTGGAGATGTCACTAGCCTAGTTCTGCTCAACCGTCACACACAAATACACGATTTTGCTGTTATGTTTTCAAGAGATACTTAAACTATAAGTGTTAACGTTTCAGAGCTTTAAAATACTCCTGTAAGTAGAATGGGCGTAAAGGTGACAAGAGGCAGGAAAGTACCGTGATGACAAGATCGATAATTTTAAGATCTCACTGCTCTTTCGACAAGGTGTTAAACACAATCAAGCCTCAGCACCTTGGCRTACCCTGCATCAAGTTTCTGCTGTCTTGGCTGCACCTCTGCAATACTGACCAGCTTTGCAGCACAACAGCAAAACCCAGAGCACCTGAGTGCACATTCAGCAGCGACACAGCCCGTGTCAAAGCCAGAAGGAAAGCCAAAAGCAAGCGAACGGCTTTCTGCCGTGTTACTGGGCTCAGGACATGCCCATCGCTGGCACCACGAAGCCCAGGCGGGATCTGCATGCCAGAGGTTCAACTTCCACTGCTAACTTTCAACACTTAYGTCTCTCTCATGAATAATCACCATGTGTGTGCAATTACAGACCCAAGGAAAAGTGCTATTTTGCATTTTTCTCTTCAGTGCCAGAAACTGCCTCCTCCATTAGGTATTCCAGAACAAGGACTTAATGGCCCTGGGTTCTCCACAAGTACTATCTATTCCGGAAGGAAGAAAGCGACTCCATTCTTCCCTTTAGAGCTGGCACAGATTTGGGTTTCCAAGTCTCACGCAGACACTCCCAAGAGGCAAAAAACCAAACAAAAGCAAGAAACCCACATGGATTTGATGGGAAAATTACAGTTCAGAAGACAACACATTTGCTGATCCTATGAGTCTTTCACTAATGCATTCCCCAAAAGGATTTTTTCCTACCTAGTCTTTTTTTTTTTGTTTGAACGAAGGCCCTAGGAATATGCAAATGCGTAAGTTGTTGGGTAAAGCTATGCCCTTAGTCATCACCTCACMCTTAATTTTACAAAAAAAACAAACTGACATTTAAAAATAAAGTCTATACAGGCAGAAGAAATTAGACAGAAAATATCTTAAACACTGTTTAGACTAAACATTAATGCAAATGTTTTTCAACACAATTTGAAAAACACCTCTACTACTATAGAAAAGCAATTAAGTGGTATCTTCCTTCTCTACAATACAAAGTTAAAGACTGCTAAATTGATTTTTCTGAATTTTGTTGATCCGTGACTCGTCAGTCTAGTTAATTATCCATGGGGATGCTGAAAATGCTTCATATGTCTMTATGACGAGAAGCCTCTTCCAAAGCACCAGAGACAGAAATGAAGCCCCAAACAGCTCCAGCCTACAGAGCTTCAGGCTCTAACTCAGTCTGGACACAGACATTCTTGACAGGGGGAGGATAATTATAAGGCTTGATCCAGCCACGGGGTTCCACCTACTTAAACAGAAAGGTGCGATTTTAGAGGAATGTAGTAAATAGGTGCAGTCTCCTGCAGACAAGCTCTAAAAGCACTTCAAATGGTTTTAGCTTAAGTGGCCTTATAATTAGGAACTGAGCTGGTTTAGTATGCCCATGTTTGAAAAGAAGGATTTCCGCGTGTTCCTAAACTAGCTGTGTACATGTGACTCAGGCAACTGGAATGCCAAAAAAGATGGATTTACCCTTAAACAACGATCAGCTTCTAAGTAAGGAAAACAAGGTGGYGGTGGTAGGGGGAACCAAGATTAGATTTTAACAATTTAGTACAACTGTTTATTCCAGTGTCATCATTTTCTGTCTCTTTTTGAGCAACAGGCTTTCACCGCAAGGAAAATTAAAAATCTAAGTGGAGAACAACAGTGGAAACAATTTTATACTCCTTTTAGCAAATATTCAGACTTTTTTTTTAATTGTGAATTCTGTGATCATCTCTTCTCTGGAAGTCTTACCTGAACTCAAGAAGCTCATGCTMAGAGATTAAGAGATAAGAAGTTCTGTACTCTGTACAAGTATCACTTTCTGTCAAGGGATGCCTGAAAATGATGTTACCTGGACTAAACTTTACATCAGTGAATATTAAAGATAGTGAAGATGAAATCTGCCAGTTCAGTGCCACACGCTTCTGACTGTGCAAAAATAACTCTGYCCCTTCAGGACATCCCCACAGCCTGTGCTTATGGCCAGTTCAGTAGCTGCTTTTAATCATCTTTACTTTACCCTTCTAACTAGTCCTCACACTAACTCAAAGCACACTATCTTTTTCACTTCCCTTTTCGAGGGCAGCAAGAGGGATCAAGACGAGAATAGCTAAAATATAAAACAGATGCTTTAATGTTTGTGATCTTTAATGTTTCCTGAGTTTTCACTACCATGTAATTTTAAGGGCTAATTATGAAATTACTGTCTATGTTCAAAAGAATTTTCCTCCAAACCAACACGCAAGTTCCTTACCAACATCCAAGTCACCCACAGAGACATTTTAGCAGGGGTAACAGTCCCATGTTGAGTGGGCTTGTTGGCTAACCCTTCCCACCCCGTATTATCTGACTTGGTCTCAAAAGTATGAGGCTTTTTGGTAATTTTCAATCACTAAAGCTGAAACAAAACAGATGCCAGTCTGTGTTAGTATTACAGTAAGCTTTATAACCCTAAACACAACATAGCAATAATGTGGTAGATGCCATTGGCTTGTCCTCCTGATGTTCACGTTTGAAGAAACCAAACTAAATAAAAATCCTCTTTCTTTAAATTGGACTTGACAGCCTAAGTGTCCGGACTGGTCTGATCTTCCACTTTGTGGAGACACAGTTTGTGCATTCACGCCAAGGGAGACAGCAATATGATTCACAGTCAGGGGGGAGCAGGGGGGAAAAAATTGAAAGTTTTACTTTGAAGAAAGGTAGGATCCAGAGAAGCCTGTGGGATATGTGTGGAGGGGACCAAAAAAAAAAAAAAAAACACCAAACCAAACCAAACCAAACCAAACGCAAACCTGGCCTGCAACTTCACTTTGTGCAAAAAGACAGTTTATTTAACCCATACACTGTCTTTCTCTGCTCTTGAATTCTTCACTGCCTGCCCTTTAGTGATTTACTAAAGGCTTTACACAGGTATTTCTCAGTCTTCAGCTGCAGATGAATGATCACTGTAAGAAATGCTCAAAATCAAACTGTTATGATTARGGATATATTTAACACTCCCCTGACCAGCAGAGTCAGCTTTTAGAACCTGTTTGTGGTCTGTAATTGCAKTATTCAGCTAAAAGTTTTCTCACTGAAAATATTTTTAACACTCCTGTTTTAACTAATACAACTACCAAGTCRGCCAGTTATTTGCTATCAGGATCTTCACATTTCTAGCAGTTGAACCCAAGAGGCAATTGATGCAAGTATAGTCCAAAGATAGTAATTTAAAAGTGCACAAACAAGGATACTGTAGGGGTGCATTAACAGCCTGCTGCTTGCATTCAGCYCCTTGACTATTGTGTTGCCTTGCCGCCAATACGTGCTTGCCAACTCCAGTAACCACATTTTATAAACCAATTGTTATTGATAGGAATCATAAGCTGCACGCACACACACAAAGGACTCCACAGCTTCCACACACAGAAAAGGAACTTCAGTTTCTCTTAAGAAACTATATAAAGTTCAGGAAAAAAATTCTACTGTATTTGCAGTTTGCAAGGAAGGAGTAGGAAAGCACATAGCATCCAGTACCCAGCTCCCGCTCCACCTCTAACCGCCTGGAGTGAAGTCTCCTGGACTTTACCAGTAGCTTCACCAAGCATCTGTGACAGTAGTCACCTTGGYTCGGAACAGAACTGGATGCTACCAAGATAAATGTACAAAGCCAACTGTTCTGAACGTTCATTTAAGTAAAATAAGCTTTGGGACTGTCACATGCACCCCTACGGTGCAGAGCTCCGCAGAAATAAAGATTCCTTGGCCATCTTCACTATTACAGTTTTCTTTGGGGATCTGCGGTTGCATTCTACTCTGTAATTGCATTCCACCAGACCTGTGTACAGCCGCTGTCACGCTCACGCTGCAAACCAACTAATTGTGTCAACAAAGATAAAGCTCACTTTCAGCCCTGGAGAGCTCTCACAAATACAAGCTGAAAGAAGGGAGGTAGGGGGAGGAAAGCTTTGAAAGCTCAAAAAGTAACTGAATTTACAAAAAGCACAGTTTCCAGCCTCAGGATGTATGGCAACCCACAAAAACATGTTTAAAAATTCAGCCAAACACACTGAGAGGGGAGCAAAACTCACCCAGGTAAGGTAATGTGTCATAAAATGACTAATGGTACCACTAAGACTCAATTGACAGCAAGACGACGACCAGCAAAATATATTGCTTCATTTCATTTTTCCCTCATGCTCCCTCAATAAATCCGAGGCAGGGAAAGCAAGCTTTGAAAGCACAGAATGGTAACAGAGAACAATGAAAAAAYGGCAAAATTTGAACCTGAATCAGAGGGAAACACACAACAGAGCGACGGAAATAAATTTTATTTTTATCTCTGCAAAACCATGGTTGTCTTCAGAACCTCTGCTTTCCCAAGGAAAATACCACAAGTAGATATAGCCTTACATTGTTGGGAATGAATGTCCTCCCAAAATCCAGACTGACCGATCTCCACAGCTGAGGAAGATGGACAGGCTTCCCTGTGTTCACTGCACACAGCTAGTTATCGCGGGTTCACGCCCTAACTTGCTCCATGTTCATTTACTCACATGCCTGTGTCTAAAGTTTCTTCTCCCCCTTCTTCCAGACAGGATTTTTCTGATTATTGGTCAGCCTTTGCCCCATTAGAGCCCAAAATTATTTACCTTTTACATACATCAGAGAGCACCTTTCACACCCCCACCTTGCAGGGATGAGGTTGTCCAAGACAGGTATCTATGTGCTGCTCTTCCTATCATAATTTCTTCTACGATAATTTTAAGGAACAGAGAGCAGAGTTGGGAAGACAGTCACCTGTGGTTAGTCACATAATGGTATCAAACTTCCCTTTGCCACTCCTGTTACTTTAAAATATTAAAACCACTGCTCTTGCAGATTCTGCCATGTRGAGTAGGGAGGAAAAGAATGCCTCGAGCTTTTTCAATGGAAATTATTTCAGCAGATTTGGCATGCGATGTTTTCGAAAGGGTCACAAAACAAAGCTAATCCATTGAKTTCAACTTCAGTCGAAATGTTTCTGTAAAAAACAAACAGTGGTTGAAATTCACCGTGAATGCAACAGTTAAGTTGTTCAAACTGAATGCAGTGTCATTTACTTCCACGCCATGCAGAAGGATGTAATACATCCTTCACTGCTTTGGTAAGAAGAACTAAAAATGCCAATTATATTTTCTAGGAATAGTTAACTCAAAAGGTTTGTTTCTGTGTTTTCCCTCAATCTCTAGCAGCGAGGAAAAAAAACCAAATCCAACCTTTTACCTACTCATCGATTTAATAAAATGTCAAAAACACACAGGATCACTTGAGCATGTGGATTTGACTCCATTATTATACCATATAATTTCAACAGCCTGTGGTTTTATTGTCCACAAAAAGCAGTAACTTACTGAAGTGAAAACAACAGTGGTATTACATTTGTGGTACAACACCACAACACACAGCCTTAAAGCTGAAACTTGTGCAAAAGTCATCAAGGCTTTTTGGAACAAATGAATTTTTTTTTCTTAAAAAAAAAAAAAAGCCAAATAGGTAACAATACAGCTTTAYACTTAATTAAATAAAAATGAAAAGTCATCATACGCTTAACAGGAATTGCTTTATCTAAAATGACTCGGCTCTGTCCCATCAGAGGCCAGCCAACACTGATACTGCTGTATCAAAACCAGATTTCATTCCTTACCTTCCYTGTACCACATATCTCTAATATTTATGGGCAGTCTGGTAATGGAGATTAGGCTATGACTTATCAGGCTGCAATAAGGCATGTTAACATGGAATTATGGCCTTTTAGCAATAATGATGTTATTTACCTGAAGAAAGAAACATCGCTGTCACAGCTGCAGCTCATTCTAGTGAGTATAATTTAGTTCAATCATTTATAAATGCCTGCCTTGCTTATGCTTTCCATTTTAATTTCCTCGTACTCCTTTAGTACTCCTTGTACTAAATCTCACCRTATTTAGAAAGACAGTTTGGACGTCTTACATAATAACCTACGAAGGTAACCAAAAGGAAAGCCTGACACGCACTATTATTTTGCCAAAGTGAGATCCATTGACCAGTCACATCAACTGGAGACTAATCCTGCAAACACAGACACACGCGCACCTGAGGCACAGCCCCTCCTGCTGACTGCAGCCCCCTGACTGGCGCCCGCTCCTACACGTTTGCGGAACAGATGGAGACCTAACGCATACAAACGGGTCTGAGGTCACACTTCAGGTCCCCAAGATTTTTTCCATTTCTGTCCCCTCCTTGATGCAGCAAGACAAGCGTATTTAAAGCTGCATGGTATTCGCATGAATAGTACACACAACCACACTCACCATTTAAGACAAATTCTGTCATTTCTTCTATCCCTAAGACAAACTCAAGACCCCACGTTTTGCTCGTCCATCATAAAAACAGCYAAACGCCATTAGCAGAGAAGTCATTCCCAAGCAGATGCAGGAGAGCTGTTAAGCCAGCCTCCCAACCCTCCAGAGATCCACCCCCACGGGATCTCTGCTGGGACTCTCTTCCCATCCCTCTTCCATGGGATGGTTCCCCTCAACTGGGCCTGATTTGCAAAACAAGAAAATCATGGCAAATCACAATGCTTCAAATAAGAATCACGATTTCCCCACTGTGGATTATTTTTTTTTTACATAGCAAGTATTCAGGGGCTGCCCCACAGCACTGCCACGGGCGAGATGCATATGTCAGTTAAGCAGGCCACAACAAATTTGTAATTATGAGATTAATGAGATTACTATAGCAATTCTATAAATACTCCCAAAGAGTTTACTATATTTTACTTAACTTTAGCAGCCTTCAAGATTTAAGCCTATCAAGGTATTATGTGCATTGAGACAGCTGATTTGATGTCCAGAAAAAGAGAATTCACAGGAGGAACAGGTGGACGACAAGGAGTTCTTATATTAAAAAAGCATCGTGACGATGAGTAAAAGGTGATAAAAATTCTGAACAACATCCATTGGATTTTTCTTTAAAGCCTGCAGGCGCTCTGACCAATTTTCTAGTGATTAACAAAAGCAGCCCTTCAAAAGCCTGTTCATTCACAAGCCCACTCATTTATTCTCTGTATGCACGATGTGATCTTGGCACATATGTAGACACTTGAGAAGAGATTATTTTCATCCATGAATATAGTTACGACTTTGCTAATATGTCTTCCTTGTCCAGGATATTTTTAAGCAATCTGAAGACTAATGAATCATATGGAAGAAGAGTGTTACTGGGCAGAATACGTGAGGCATGAAAAAAGCAGACAGACAGCTGAACAATTAATTTTTTATTATAATTGAGAACATTTTCTGAGAACATTTACTCAGAAAAGACATCGCTGGGACTTTGTAGTCACTTTTTCTGACATGAGCAAGATCATTCAAACTAGGCAGGTTCACGCAAACAGAAAATATCTAGCAAATTTTACAGACTAAGCAAGTTAATCCTGCACATAAAATGAATACGCAAAGAAGAAAACTTAATCCTTAAAACTGAATTAATTCCAGACTTTAAGCACAGACTGCATATAAGTGTCTGAGCTTGAGTTGCTCGTGGAATAGGCTTGTTCTGCTAAAGCATAATTATCAGCATACACCATCATCTCATGGGATTGCCCTGAAATGTTCTCAAAGCGGTTAGTAAAACTCTGGCTGTGCTAAATTATTTTCAAACTGGTGTTACTCTTACTTCTAAAAATACAGAGTGAAWAACTTATCATCTATTTGGAGAAGGRGGAAGTTAGACGGGTCTATGTGACAATTTCCCATTCTACTTCAACGCAGTTAACACATGGAGAAAAGAAAAGGGGAATTCA
Source organism: Oceanodroma leucorhoa (assembly GCA_030449065.1). Classification (NCBI taxonomy): domain Eukaryota; kingdom Metazoa; phylum Chordata; class Aves; order Procellariiformes; genus Oceanodroma; species Oceanodroma leucorhoa. Next base: position 2,966,321 of record JASVER010000073.1, on the reverse strand, counting down.
TAAGACAATTAACTTTAAAGAAGACAAAAACTGGATTACATCCATGAGATATTTAAAAGACAATACTGGACTTCAAGCTCAGAAATGCAACATTCAGAGAAAAGTGGGCTAGAACAGACTAGAAAAAAAAATATGGGCCATTAAGTCAGCAGCAGCAAAGGAAAAAATGTGTTTCAGAGAGCTTTTTAATTACTTTACAAGTATTAATCCTTATTAAGTATTAGGGAGTTTTTTTCTTTTTTTCTGAAGTGCAACACACTGTATAAAATACTGTCCAACAAGGCTAATCCTTTGGGGGGAARAAAAATTTTGCATGCATGTGGTTTCTTTGATTTTTCAATCTGCCACGTTATCCAAGACTTTTATGGTGTTTCAATCACCAGCTATGGTGAAAGTGTAACTGTTATAACAAGAGGAAATGAACACACAAGTGGCTCTGATTAGAAGCTTATGCAGAAGAATTAAGCATTACAGAAAGGTACTGTCTTTGCTGAAAATAAATTCTTCATAAACAAGAGAGCTGCTAACTTGGGATGAGTGGTTAGCTGCCTCTTACCCTTTCCTCTTCCCTTCTACTAACCCAGTAAGGGCTTCACCCACCGTAAGATCCAACCAAACGTGCTAATAGTGAGACAAGGAGGAAAGGGACAGGAGGACAGACAAGCTCTGCATTAAATAGCAATACTRCATCCAGGCTTTACAAGACTGTGCATATGAAAGGACAAGCTCTCTTTAAGGACATGCTAATTGAAAACTTAATTATACAAACTGGAGGCTAAAGACATTCCTGAAAGAGAGCAGTAAACACCCACAGGAGAAAGAGCGTTATAGTATTTTTTTTATTATTATTATTATTGGAAGAGACTTTCAGCGACTGAGGGATTAATTCATCCACCTTATGCATTCAATTTATTCATATACACATCATGTTCGTTCATTAWGCCACTCTTTCAAACCATGCACATACACACAAAGTTCATCCGAAGCCTGAAACAACCCACCTCTGAGCAGATGCACRTCTTGTAAAAGATTAATAGGCACAACAAGCAATCTCGGCTGCAGGGGGAAAAATATCCTAGTTAAATATTTCAGCGCTTTCATCAAACATCTGTCCTCTACACTGTGCTTGATAGAATGGCAAGGTAGCTTCTCACAAAGATTAACAGACATCTGCTCGACTAAAGTCAACGTGTTCGGTGGTGTGCCAGCTAAATGCCGAGCGCAGCACCTTGGAGTAACTCYGCATCCCGTTGTGAGCCTGTGAAGATGTTCCAGTATCAGCTACCTTCAAACTGCATCCCTYGGAGATAACAGCATGGGTGGGGTTTTATGTTAATACAAAATCATCTGGCATAATACATGTAAACTACATTGGCAGCCTGCTTCCTAAGGGTGGGAGGCACAGGGAGACCTACATCCAGAGCTGCATACGAGATGGCTCACTTTTTGCTTTAACAGCCATTTGTAAAGGCAGCAAACTGCAAGCAGCAGTAAGTTTCAGTGCCAGATGAATAAGGTTGCTTGGTAAATGGCAGTGGCTTGGTTTTACTACCTTCTCTCTCAACCCTTCAATATAGAAAGAACATGCAAGTTTTGAAACAGTTTACACATACTCAAGTAAAGTGAGATGTGGAAGGACATTGGTACTAGAGAGAGAAGTTGCACAACATATTTTACATCCAAGGCGAATACAAAAGGATCAGCACTGGAGCTGCTTCCCTCTGCAAGAGATTTTCAGGCACCACGCAGGCTGCCACTGCAATTCATTCGTCTCCCTCCCGTGAGGGCATTCCCTCACGCCATGCCCCTCTGCCTCTAACACAGCAATGCTCTCAAACGCCCCTCGCCCGCATCACACCGGCAGGGCTTGGGACCACCCCACACCCTAAAAATGCCTGCAAATACTGACCAGCTCCTCAGGCAGGGTCCCACGGCAAAGCCAACCCTGCTGCATGCAGGGGTTGTTTCTAGGGCACGGCCCCAGGTAGCTCCATTCACAACAYGACCCAGAATAAACTAGGAGTAAAATAAATAAAAGCCTAGGAAATGCTCTAATCTCCTCCACTTGAAAAGCAATTAATGTTGCACCGTGGATGTCAAATAGCCTTGGGATCTGACAGGCTGCCAGGGCCTCCTCAAAGAAATCACTAAGGAATGACTTAGGGTTTCTAACCCATCTCACCTCGCACGCCGCAGAGCACCAGGGAAAGGTGAAATGTTCCCCACCTCCACTCCCAGACCCAGACGGAGGTCACATCCCGGTGCGGTGCATCGCCGGCCCAAGGGCAGCCGGCCACACCATCCTCCCCTCCTGCAACAGGTCATCRTCGCCCCCGCACGCAAACCTCTTCAGCTGCTGGTACAACCCCACGCAGAATCAGGTCTTCAAAACAACTGTGTTTTCCAGGGTTTTTTTTTAAACATCTGTCACAAACTCAATTTAGATCCCAGGCTCCTGTTTGAGGGGGAGCAAGGGAGTAAGAGGAGACACAAGACACTCAAGCACGTGAAAGCTTTTGAAAATGCCGAGGGGGATCCTTTCAAAGCAGCCTCTGCCACCCAAGACTTGGACCTACCAGCCAGAGAAATAAAAGGCTGTTAAAACTTGGCAGGACCACTCCTCCCTGCTCCAGTGTCAAAAGACTTCTTGTGGCACCGCATGACGCTTCCAGCATCCGTCACTCAAATGCTGTGTTGTAGTACGGCTTTGTTTTTGGAGAAATGTTCAAAGCCAAGGAYCATCAACATACATCTTCATCACCTGGTGCCTCTTACCAAGTACAGACTGAAGGGATTTCCCTGAAGCTGTGAGCAGCACAGAAGTACAATTATCCTAATAGCAACTTTCCTCCCAGAAGAGCGTACCCGTTTTCCAACAGGCACTAAAAATAAAAATAATTTTAAATGAGGTACCCAATGAGCAAGCTTTTTTCTTAAATGAGAGCAATGAAGTACTTAAAGTATGTAGCATTTAATAATATTTAAAATATAGAGGCAATAGCCAGGCTTTAACGGCTCAGAGCTGCCATTAAAATTAATAGGGCTACCTACTAATTACCTCTGAGGATCAGACCACTGTGTTCCTTGAGGATTTGCAATCCTCCAGTTTAAAAACACTGGCTTAATCTCTGTTCAGTCTTCCTCACCTTATTTTAAATAAGCATGCAACATAATGGTCTTTTTTTGCCCCCCCCCCCTTTAAAGCAGCTATATATTTCAGATTGCTATCCACAAAAGAAAGAAACCAACAAACAGGACCACAAATACTCATGCTACTTGGACAAAAACCAAGTCAGTAAAGTCAGCAACAACCACCTGCATGCCCACATCTTGTGCAGAGACCAACATTAAGTTACATCGAAGTCCCAAGATCGCTGCCTCACAAGAACTCTTCTTGCTGAATACATCAAATACTCCTGCTGAAATAACAAAAATTATGCCCTTTCCACAATTTCATAGGYTTAGTGAGATTCATCCACTGTTTTGAGCTCCCCCAAAATATTTTGTGTTACTGGGTATGAGACTTGCTCCCATGAAGGAAGAACAGGTGATCCAAGGGCTTGGGTGATGGGGATTTGCATTCATCCTGCCGAGTTGTGGGGAATGGCTGCTCAGGCAGCGCCCATTCCCCGGCTGCTCCGCGCAATCACTGACTGCACGGGCTTTGCTACGAACAGAGACCAAGCCCAGCCTGCTCTTGAGGGGCTCCTGGGAAGGCTGGTGTTCAAGGGACCATTAGAGGAGAGAGAGCTTGGGAATTTCTGCTTCTGCTCCAAACTGTTTAACACCGAATTACAGTGAACAAGAGGCGACGTTAAGACCTGCATCCGTGGCACAGAATCAGCCTTTTGCTCAGCCGTGCTTGCTCTTGCCCAGTCATTTGCCTTGGGAGCTGCACTAATATCCAGGAAAACACAGGTTAGCTGTAACCCACTGCAGCAAGTAGTATTTTCTTCTGGTTTCCACCCTCCCCCCCCTTTTTCTTTTAAAAAATCAATATGCAATTCTGTCAAAGGATATGACGCAAACAAGACTTGACTCCCTGCCTTCTCCTCCATGACCCTGAAACCTCTCYGCTGTGCATGACTCCTTCAGCAACCCTGGCATACCTGTGCTGGGAGTCTCAGGTCTCCCCTGCCAGCTGGCCTGTGCTGGAAAGGTCAGCAGTCACAAACTCAACCTCTCCTATATCAAATAGATTTCATCAGTGATATTAAAACAAGATGCCAGAGAGACTATGTTGTGGTCTGCAATAAAAGCAGCTGTGATCCATGCTATTTACATATAGCAGTCCTGGTTAGGCAAGATCTGTATTATTTAAGTGCTGCTTCTTTCCCCTATACCCCTCACTTTTCTGACTCCTGCACGAAGCTACCCAAGATTTATAAGGGAAAAGCAGATTCAGCAAACAGAGGAAGGAGACTTCCCCCCATCGTATGGGGAAGGAGGGTCTATGTGGGAAGGTAAAACTGTATKAATATTCAAACACTGCTCTGCTTCCATCCCTCTGCAGGAAGCATGCTGATGCTTGAGAGTCCACTTGATTAACTCAGCATCAAACCCAGAGCATTTCTTTAACAGAACCTCAGAGATATCTGATGACAGCAGGTCTAATCAGCAAGAGCACACCCATAACAGTGAAAAGGTGCAGTACGTTTGTATAAAATAACTTAAAAACCAAAGAACATCCCTCCCCAGACTTGACAAACCACAACACCAGCGTCAGAGCGAGACCATTAAAGGAGGAATCTTACAGCAAGGTGGTTTCTGGTGCCCAGCCCCGTGTACTTCAGCAGCCTCACGATTCCTGGCTAAYGCATCTCACACGCAACAAGCATCTCGGCACCAGATCTCTGCACCTCAAAGGTGCAGACCRGTACGTATCTGGGAACTTTCAAAAAAGGTTCCATACTTCACTCTGAGTGATTTCACTGAAAAWTTCATTATATCTTTATCTAGTTAAGGTCTGGCACTTCATCTACATAGAAGCCATATGTCAAAATACCCTGTTGAAAGTTCCCACAGAAACAGTATGCAAAATGGATTGCTTTCATGTCTGAGTGACTCTCCTCCTGTTCAGGAGAGGGCTATCATGTTTTCCATAGCTTGCTCAGTTTATTGTCTGCAGTCAGACAGCACCGCTAGCATTGTTACTGCCAAGTAAACCATGATATTATTATTCTCCCGAGACTTAATCCACAACCCACTGAAGACAATGGAAAGCCTCCCCTTCGCTTCTACAGGCTGCGCATCAGCTTGCTTAGCCACACTGCCGGTTAAGTACACGTTTAGGACATGAAGACCATCACCAACACCAGTCAGGAGAGGGTGGACGGACACCCCATCAGCCAGCCCCAAGTGCAGCTTCGTGTTGGTTCCCCAGCCCACCCAYGGGTTTCTGTCGGGCACGAAGGTTATGAGAGCCCTCTCTTCACAGCACTAATACTCAAAYGTTTTCAGCTCTCTCACATCAAACCAAGCCCCTCAACACACTGAAGTCCTGTGGGTTACCCGAGGAGCCCTTGTCGGGGCTGTCCCCAGCCTGGYACAGCACTGTCGGACCCGGGGAGCGGGGACTCTGCGCCCTCCTGGGGACCGAGAGGACCGCCATGGGCATTCAGCAGCATCACTGGATTCCTTTATTGAAGCCTTTGTGGAGATTCATATAAGAGCAAAAATAAAACCTTCCAAGTTTCTCGCTTTTGTCCTGCTAAGAGGCTGCATCAGCATGTTTTAAGGGAGAAGGGAATATGCAGATTTCCACCCCAAACCCTTTCCTGGCCATGCCGCTCTCTTCAGAGGCACTTTTGTTCCACCAACCATCTTAAAAGCAGAGAAACACAAGCTTTCTCTTTCAAACACAAATGCCAGATGTCCCTATATCCGAAATACACTTTCTTTTGACACTTTCCTATTATGTAAAAAGGAGCAAGGAAATATTTAAAAGGCAGCAAATTAAAGACTGATAAAGGAAAAACTTAATCACCCAACGTAAAGCAAAGCCCATGAGACTTGATTCAGTGCCCACAAAGTTTAGTAAAATTCTTTAAAAGACAGACTATTTATATCAACAAGAGGATCCAGATTTACAAGAGCATCCAGATTTATAGTGGCAGGAAGAAAAGAAGAGAGSAACAGTACGCAGCAAGGCTTGGAAGGGATATAAATCTGCCTGCTTCAAGAGCAATTTAGGCTCTGAACTGTTATATAAATATAACAGTTGGAAACTTTCTGTGTCAACACAGTCACTCCCTTCTCTGGGTTTATTTCTCCTTCAAACGCCACGCAGCAGAGCCGTCTCTCCTCCCCTCCCGCACAGCCACCCGAGTCCCCGCAGATGCTCTCGCCTGGCCGGGGGACCCCAGCTCCAAGCCCCGGCACCCCAGCTCCAAGTCCCGGCGCTGGCCCAGGCCACCCCAGGCTCGGACCTGCAGCACAGTTTGAGCTGTGCCTCCTACCAGCACCGCAGCAAAGCAGAAGGGACAGGGGAATTTTAGCACTGTCTTCAAAAAGCTGTGATTAACCCTTAAGCACACTGCAGCCAAGTATCCATAACTCTGTGTTCAATCCAGAGGAGCGAAGGAGTGATGACATTTAAGAAAAATATAACCACACAAAACGCAGTAAACTCTCCCAGAAGTCAGCACCATCCGAAGCAAGGTTACATCAGTGTCCTCCTCTGGCAGGGAGGCAGCAGGGCTCTCGCTGCAGAGTAAACACCGGGAGAACATTCCTGCTGCCCRGAGCATCTGATCATCAATTCAGCAGTTTCAGGGCCAGCACTTCCACATTGCATCATCATCATCTATCTACTCAAGGCACAGATGAGAACTAGCAGGGGAAAGCACTGCCAAGACTTCCCAACCTGGAAACTAGGACATGAGAGACTTATCAGAGACATTACGTTTTATTACAGCAGGAACTTTCCGATCTTATAAAAACCAGAGAGGTCCTTCTTCAAGTCCCGCTGTCTCAGCTACAGTCTCTGTCTCCACATGCACACACGTGTACGTTGTACAAGGCTGTGTAAGCCACGGCAAGGCTGTGTACCTGTGGATGCAACTTTCCAGAAAATTCAGCAACACTGTAATGAAAGGATCGTTTTCAAAGCTTCAAATCCAGGTGCTTATAGCTAATTAACTCCCTTATTAGACTTCAAAGGGAAAAAATATATTTAAAAAATCAAAACGAAAATAATTTTCTTTCCACAGCTATAAAGCGCTACAAAATCCATTTTATCTTTACATATCCCATATCCTCTTTACAACGCTTTTGAATGCTGTGCATGAAATCCTATTAATTTATAGGTATTATAAAAGGCATCTGAATTTAWTATTCAAATGGCCAAGTCTTCTTTATTTTATCTTATCATAAAGCAAAAGCCCCTCTCATTATGTGTGCCTAGTGAAGAAACACAGCTTAGCAAGGCCAGCATCCACCCAGCACCTGCAGTAATATTTAAGCATCAGAAACAATGTTCCTTGAACTCTAAAAATGTACATCATTTCTTCCTTAACCCCCTCCTTTCCTGAGCTGTGCAGCTGATGACCTTCCCTTCCAGGGAAGCCAAACCACTTCCAAAAACCCCCCCAAGCTCCCTGACCCGAGAGGTCTGGATTTCCACGCACGCTGTGGCTCAGCTGCTCCGTACCACAAGTCAGCCCTTCCTCCCTCCTGCCCTTCCAGGAAAAGCTGACTCTCCCTCTCCCAGCTGAGCACCATGGCTGAATTCCCTCTGAAACACGGATCCTAAATTCCTGTATTATCCTGTGACTGCATAATTACTGAGAGAAGATGGGATGGTAGAGGGAATCCATAAATTATTCATTTTTCTCTGAAAAATGAAAAACCACTGCAGGCAAACTTTCCACTGATGTTTTGGTTGCTTCATTGAAAGCAACTGTGTGTTTTGTTCAGACAGTTGTCTTGCATGATTCATTGCCAGGCCATTAAAAGAACTATACTCTTACATTTTAAGATTATTTGCACTACAACACATAACCATTCCCACTTTTCTCTCTCCTCAGCACCAACAGCCCTTTACCTTACTGCTCTCAATACTATGAAAGCAAATGATGCACAAGAGGAAAAGCATCCATGCTGTCCTGTCCATGAATCAGCCTGGCAGGATATAATTCTCACAGGGCGGGGAAGGGGGGAAATTCAGCTGTTGGCAAATTTTCAGCAGCCAATATTCCTTAGAAACATATAGATTTGATTAAAAACGTTTGCTTTCTGTCCAAATCTGGTAGGAGAAAATGAATGGTGCTCTTTGTTAGCCATCAATCTTCCCCACTTGTCCATGTGCCAGATGGCACCACACTTCATAGGAGGAGGAACAATAAGCAAAGAGTCAGTTGTGCAGTAAGTTTGCTTATAATCATTTAATCTCAAACAAACAAAAGGAGAATAAGGATGGAAAGAGGGAAAGAAGAATATTAACTCAGCGCTCATTCACTTTATTATTTTTTTTAAACAAAAACCCCGCTCTTGACAATGCTCATTGTTTGTTGACATTTCTGAAATTTCTATTTCCCCCAAATGGATTTTGCATTTTTAAGAGAGTTTCAAATGGAGCGTGACCAACTTGTTATTAAATAGCAAAATGGAAATATTTATAACCTGCAAGAGAAGCCTGAATCCCGTGGCACTGCAAACGTTCCCGTATTGCATAGCTGAGACAGCGAGAGGGTGGGAGGACAGGAGCTGTGAGCACGGGTAGGAGCAAGAAATGCACACCAGCCTCACCTCAGCCCCGCCGAGATTTCCCTTAAAACGAAATCCAACTACAGGTTTAGTTTGTCAAGGCGACTGTTAAAAACAATCAACATATTTTACTTTTTAAGAGAGAACTTAATGTGTACATCACCGAGACACACAGGAGGAACCCTACGGTGCCATTTTCACAGAGTCGCACTTCAGAATATAGCTGCACTTTAAGATTTGATACCGCTTAACGGCATCTGTTGGTATTGTGCCAATAGCATATGTTGGGAGCAGATACGGATTTGAATGCCAGCAACAATATATATTTTAAACCTAGCTAAAGAACAACAGAGCAAGGGGAACAGCAAGACTTCTCGAGTGAGAAGCAGAGCCTGGATGAACTCCCATAGCCAAACTCAAACCCAAAATTAGCTGCAGGTTCATGATTAACGGTGAGCCAGTGCCATGGAATAGCTTCATCAGATCAGAGCCCCAGGAGTATGGAGSCAGGGGAAACTGAACTGCTCTGCCCAAGCACGGGCAGCACAGGAGCCAGGAGGAGACCGGGAAGTTTCCTGGCTCTCACCACCGTGCAGGATGCACAACTGGCTGCCTCCGCGATTTATAAAGCAATAGGGCCCCGCTCCCATTGCTCCCCTTGCTAGACCTGCTGCAAAATATTACCAAGGGTATGGGAAGGGTGAGCAGCACACTGAACTAGGGTTCAGTAATGGTCCGAGGCTCAATGAACTAGTTCTCTTAAAATAAGTGTGTAAAGAAGCATTTTGGTTTAGCTCTTTATTATTGCAAACAATGCAGTAGGTATTGCAAAGATGACACGTGCTGCATTCTAGCCTGAACCAGGGGGCCTTGTGTTTTTTGAAAGCGTTGGACATACACTCTCTCTCCGAGGATCTCATTCACGGACACCCTCACATTAAAAAAAAATAAAAAAATCAAAAACCAGGAAAAAAAAACCCTTGAAAATTTTGGCCCTGTCAGTACTGGCAGATGAAATAATCCTAGGGGAAACATTATTGCCTCGGCTCTAACGGATCGGATTTAGACAGCTGGGATTCATTCTTCTGGCTCTGCTGTTGACCTGCTGCTTGAGCCTATTCATCTCCCCTCTGTACTTCTGTTTGCTCATCTGCAAAATGAGCAAGATACTAATCTCCTGTTCAAAGCATTTTAAAACTGTGGATGGAATAGCTAAGTGCTGCTGGTGTGAAGAATCGCATCACTTGCAACCTTTTTTCCAGCTGTTAAGTAGTTAATTGCTCAATCTGAAGTGATCAGATGGTTTCCTTCTCTAACCAGTTCCTTCCTATCAAATTGAGATCTTGAAGTATCGCTAAAAACATCTTGCAGAATTAATGGTCTAATTTCTCTACCAAATGTATTCATTCCTCATCTGACAGTTTGGTGAGGTACAAAGCCAGGCAGGAAAGAAGCTCTACAAAAAAAATAATTAAGTTGCAGGAATACCTCCCCCTCCCAAAAAACCAAACCACCAAAAAACCCCAAAAACCCGAACAAACAAACCCACAGTAACCAACTCACCCGAACTCCAAAATGTCAAGAAAAATTACATCTGCCTAATACATTAAAGATAACAGCAATAGCCCCATGGTTACTGTATTATCCAGCACCAAATAATTTCATGCTCTTAAACTACTTCATGGGGAAAAAAACCCCACAGTCACAGTGAGTCTTGGCAATATCTTAAGTGGAACAAAGTGAAAAACAGCCCRAGTTACAATACGGGGAGCTGTTCGTGTTCAAAGTAACTTAATCTTCTAATACGGCTGTGTACTTTAAATGCACAGGAGGAAGGAGCTTTGAGGCATTATCTGCTGCACACAGAGGACCCAGGGTAAGCAATACTGGCTGGCGCTGCTCAGCTTTCTGCTGCAGCGTGGGGGTAGGCCAAGGCTGGCAACAGCTGGAGAAAGAGTAAACTGAGGGTCAACATTCTGTGCCGTCTTATATAGGTTAAAATAAATTGCTCCGATTGGTACGTGCCCTGGTTTTAGGGATGAAAACTTCGACGCAGCCATGAGGCTAGTTGCACAGCAGTAGTCTGTAGATGCAATCGGTAAACACATACAAATAAACATACACGCAGCACTCCTGGATTGAAGTATCTTTTAAATTAAAAAGGCAGAACAGATGCAAGTGGCAGAGAAATTTTTTTTTACTCCTGTTGAAAACCTTGGGAAGGGAGGCACAGGGAGATTAAAATAACCTGTGAAACATCAGAGCTGAGAACTGGGTTTAAGTCCCAATCTTACGCACATAACCAATCTCTCTCTAGTCTATCTAGCCTGAAACTAAGCACCGCTCAACWCAGATCGTGATATTCAGTTTCCCGAGATATCACCTCATTTTCTATCCTCACACCAACAAAGCAGCATCATCTTAGGCTTTCATATTAGTTGCAAGCATTCCCATGAAGRAGAAACTTTTTTTCTTTTTTAAACTAATTTAGTTTTAATGAGCTCAGTTTCTCTGCAAGACACAAAGCTATCACAAGAGGCCTGGTAAATTATGCACCTTTAAGGATAAGGTGAACTTCAAACTTTAAAAAAAATAATCTTAAACCAAGATAAAGCGTTTTGCAGAGTAGAAATGCCAAAGACATTTAGTGTTACAGTGGGACTCCCTCCCTCGCCTTGGAGAGTGAAAAGGAGAGTATCAAAGAGTGACAAACAGAGAAGAAAGGCAGCGTGCCTATCGGGTTGTCAATCTGCCAATAAATCCCAGAGCTCTGCTAATGCCTTCGGTTCCCCGACACGTCTCGCACTGTTTAAAGACACTGTGATGTGCACTCTGAAGAATTCAAGGAGGTGGAAGCAAAGCCCAAGGCCTTTATGCTTAACTGTTGAGGAAGAAAAGGGAAGAGGAGAAAACTCTCAGCTACAGGGATTTAATAGACTTCAGCGCTGCAGCGCACCTGCAGCCTCTCCCATTTATCACCGTGCCTCTATAATTTATAGATTTGCACTTTATGCTGATATCCAGTCTGACGTGTGAATATCTGAGCACGGCAAAGGCTGAAGGAGAGTCAGAGAAGAACACCTGCTTGCCCAATATTCACCACCCTGCGAAAAAAGAGGTGGAGGGAAAAAAGCCACCATTGCGTCACAAATAAAAAATTCAGATTTATTTTTTCCCTCAGTAGAATGAAATGCATCAGACTCCCAAAACACTGAACTCTGAGGTTAAACACTGCCTCGTCTACATTACACATCTTGAAATGGGCTTCAAAAGCACTACAGCTCATCAGAGCAGACTTACACCAAAACCAGCATCATAGCATTCCTGCTGTTCATATTTATCACCACAACTTTCTCAAAGTGCCAAGTGAGGTCAAGACCTTGCTTCTGTTTTGTTTTTTTTTTTCCCCACAAGACTTTTTATACATCTTCCTAAGACTTAGTAGCCTGCTCCATGGTAAGCCAGGCACCTGGCTATTCAGCAGTGGTTCCATAATCACAAGATATTTGTAAGACTGCCTGAATGAATTGCGGTTCTATAGCAGCATTAAATTGAGACTGACTTCCAAAAAGCATCTTTTGCATCAAAACCAAACTGCATCATCTTTTCCCAACACCTGCCAGGCCAATATGGATACAGATTCACTTTGGTAGGTAGATACGGGCCATCAAATGTCAAAGTGCATCCCAAAACTCCAGCCCCTTGCATTTTCCATGTTAAATCCGCAAAATGTTTACTTCAGTCTTTCCTAGCATATGTTAAGTTAGGTACATACTATGGTTTGGGTTTTTTGGGGGTTTTGTTTGTTTGTTTGTTTTTGTTTTTTGGGGGTTTTTTTGTTTGTTTGTTTGGGCCCCCCCCCCCCCTTTTTTTTTTTTTTTTTTGTTTAATTTGTAAAAACTTCTTTATTTTTTTTTTTTTTTTTTTTTTTTTTTTTTTTTTTTTTTTTTTTTTTTTTTTTTTTATTTTTTTTTTCCAAAGCTGGTCATTAACAGCTACCATGCACAACTTAACGCTGCTTAAAAAGTGTACCATGCTCTGGTTTCTGCTTTTCACCTCTAAGTGCAGAGGCATCTCCTGCAGCACTTATCCACACATGCATCTCGGGGGCCGGTTACTTCCCGAGCACACTTCAGTCAGCGCTGCCGTAACGCTCCCCAAGCACGACCCAAGTTCTCCCACGGAAAGAGCAAGAAAAGCCAGGCAGCGATCAAACATCATTAYAGCCAGACTCTTTGATATTTGCATGCTGTATCAAAGCCAAAGAACAATTMATTTAAAAATATTCACCACAGGCTATTTTAAATTAAATTTTAAATTTATAAAACCATTGTAAGAAATTGAGATTTCCATTTTATGAGGATGTTTTAAAATCATGTAAGTTGGGGAGGGGTAGTGAAAAGAAATTTCTCAATTTTAATAAGGATAGAATTTTAACTGCCAGAAATGCATTGCATTTGTCTGATGAGTCTCAGAGCAACCCTTAACCATCCTGCCCTTCCCGACACTGATGGATCGCATAATTCCAGGAAGTAAAATATAATTATGGAGACAGATGAACAGACACCCAAGAAACAGAATAAAAGGATACTGCATAGCCATAAAAAGCAATATTTCATATATAACATTATTAAAACTAAAAAAATGTTATCTAAGAAAATGTTATCTGCGTAAAGACTCTTTGCCTATTTAAACTCATAAGGAATAGGTGGAATTCCGTTCCATGTATGGTCTACCCAGAATTTATTTGTACAGTCATTTTACAGTAGTATTTTAAGATACCTGTATCATTATGTAAGCACACTGTATGAACTTAGAAGATATAATACATAATAAAGCTATTAGAATTTATCTTTTCCCCACTAGCCAACATCAGAACACCTTCTGTATTACCTGTTTGAAAAGGTGATCAGGCTCTAATTTCCAACACTGAGTATCTGCTTTAATCGCCGAAGAGTGGAGGCTGGACGGGACTTCTGGAGACCATCTAGTCCAAACCCCGCTCAAAGCAGGGTCAGCCAGAGCAGGCTGCTCAGGACGTGTCCAGTCGGGGTAACGCCATGGGTCTTTCAAGTTACACACAACTGCATCTCCCAATTAGTCAAATAATGCTCAAGAATCTGACAATAATTAAGATTTGATTTCTAAGATCAAGTGGCATTTAAAATCTTTATTTCTAGAGCTAATGCATGAAAACATGCCACCTTCTATCTAAACCTACTGCATTGACAGTGTCATTTTTCCAATCCATTTTCCCCAGTTGATATCAACAGTTCATCAACCAAAAGCCCTCCAAAAAAACCCCTCCCCCCCATCTTTCTTCACCTAAAAAACATGGACTTAGCCCTTTCCGGATCAAAACTTTGATGACAAAGCCTCCTTGTGCCCTAAAGGTCAGCACAGAGCCTCACTCGGACAAAGAGGGGGAAGCAAGTCCACAGGCTGGGGGCTGATCAGTGCGGCCAGATTATGTCTCTTAAGAGCAGGAAATCCCAGGGGAGTACATCTTGGGCTACAGACACTTCCCAGAGGTAATTCCTGAACTAATTTCAAAGTGATGGCACACATTCCTTGGCAAGGCAGAGCACAAATATTTCTTGCATGCACAAACTGCTGGGAGCCACCGGAGAGCCTGTTACTGCTCACGATGACCAATTAAGTTTGCAAACCTTTAATCCAGACTGTAAGCACTTTAAAACAGAGACAGTATTTGTTRCTCTTTTCTGTTCCTTAACACAAAAAGGCTAATCCTTGTTCAACATATTTAAGGGTGCTTCCAACATGAATAATCTCCTCCTCAAAACACAGTTGATTTTTAGCCTAACACTGGAGTTGYTCACTGTAAGTAGAAAAAAAATTTACATTTTCTTACTAAAGAGTTGGTCTAAAAAGCTGAACTACAAAGTGCATTTTTCTGTCTGTATTTTTAAAAGAATTTAATAACTAAACTAAAGGATGGAAGACCATGGAAGGAAAAAACCCCACACTTTAAACAAAAAGACCCAAGCAGCAAACCAAGCAACATGCACATATATCTTACATACACAGCCTTTCGCTTCAAATCACTTAAGAAAAATGTTTTCTAGGCAGATGGTATTTTCCCTGTCTTGACTCCAGTTCAAATCTCCTTTTTGGAGAGACCACGTTTTCCACTGAACTGCACATTATACACCAACAAAGAATAAATAGGCTAAATATAGCTTGCAGCCAAATCGCTGCAGTCTTGCAATGCAGCATATTCAGGAGTCCTTTAAGGACAGCCAGCACGCTGGCAATGCAGCCTGCACTAAGTTTAGGCTCTCCACTTTACAAATCATTACCTCCACATCAATCAACACCATCCCCTTCAGAGTTCACTTGAAGCACGCTGCTTCTCAAACTGCAAAAGTGATGGGATACGGAGCTATCCCTCGGTAAGCTGCTGGTTCCTTTGYTATGTTCTCCTGGTCAGTAATGACTAAAATTCATTATCGCACTGCTGCTCTTCAATAAATTGTATGGAGTGGCCAGTAGGACTCCACACCATTGGGGGAYGCCCATCTTCTTTTGAGGAGACAGCCCACTGACGGAGCGAAGACCTGAAGGTGGGGAAGGCAGCTGCTTATCTGCTCACCTTTCAAAGCATCTGAGAAGTCACAGCTGAGGCTACCACTGTCAGACACCAAGGATCAGCACTGAGGCTAAAAACCAAAGAAAAAACCCAAAACAACCACTACATACGCTCAAAAACATTGTTTAGGGAAATGCTGAGCATCCACACACTTTTTGCGATGCTCCCCGAGAGGTGTGTGCTTCTCTTCTCCCCCCTTAGGAAGCACTGGTGAATTTGTGGTTTTCCAACCTCAGTTGCCTCTTCTGTTTGAGGCAGCTTGTCCAAAGCACAGGACACGTTACGCCTTCCAACAGCACAGCACTTCTGCTCCACAAACAGCATACTGTGACATTCAGAGATCTGGCCCCCTTGGCAGGGAACAGGGCTCCCTGCAGGAACTAGGATTTGGGCTTCACCAGCTGTGTGGTGGAGAATATCAGAACRCACGGTCGTAATTGGCTTTCCTGGCACCAAAATCCCCTTCACAGGGAAGCAATTTGGGCCAGCAAAAGCCCTATCAATGTTTTTCAGGAAATCTCTTAGCAAAAGTCACTCCACTTTATACGTCCACTCCTGCACGGGCTACATGACGTGCTACCCTCAGCAGGAGGAGAGCCAAAACACAGAAGAAAGATTCACTGTTCAGGCTAACTGGGCACTCACAAGAGACCTGCAGCGTGAGCTGCCCCTCGCACGCTTGCACCTAAGCCCAGAGGCACAGCGAGGGGCTTGAGCTCACCGAGGTTTCCAAACCTTACCCAAACCAGCACTAAATTGACGGCGCACCAGGTCGTGCAGCAGAAGCAGATGTACGGTGCCAGGGACTGCCAGCATCCCGGTAAGCTTAGACCATCTACACGTAGCTGGGGAGAAAATAAGCCAGGACTTTGAATTCAGCGCTGCTTGGTTTGCAGGCACCGAGCAAGTGCTGCTCTGGTGTGCACGTACCCCACAGCCTCACGGCTCCGGCATGACTCTGTTTTAGCACCTTCCCAGGCATGCTCCTGCCACTCACTTTGCAATACCCGGCTGCAAAAGCTCCGTGGGAACTCAGGCACACCCAGAGGTGAGCAGTTCTGGGGCTGTTTGTAGAGGAGAAGAAATGCTGGGGTGGGGAGGGGAAAGAGATGGGAAGGGGGAGATAGAGATGGCCAATGTTAAGGAGCAAATTGGGGGCGGGATGTAAAAATAAAAATCAATGACCTTCAAGTCTACAGAGGGTTTTTCGTCATTGTTTGTGGTGGGGTTTTTTTTGTTAAGCAGTCTGTTACCTGACACACCGAGAGCCATCTGGCCCCAGGTGAGCTGCTGCCTGTGTACACATTTATTTAGGTTTTATTTCGGCAGGCGAGCTCCCTGTCGCGGTGGCAACGCAGGAAACGCTTATTGTTTTACATGTTTACAAACAGCCCCTTCAGATCTCCCTTCCCTCTCTGTCCCCTGAAGTAATATGTATTGTAATAAATTCATAATTCGCATTATGATGATTTAAACAGCTTTGGAGTGGCATGTTTTAGTGCCTTGATTCAATTGTCTGCCTCGCAAACTGACAGCCTGCTCACTGCAACTCCCCGGCGGTGGGAAGCTGCTGCCTCACGCAAACAGGGATAAATATGCAGGAAGAGTCACACTTTCTAGAAAAGGAATTAGGAACATCATCATTTAAGCTCTTCACCAAGGAGAGGGGATAAATACTCCTGTCTCACCCCAGGCACATTATTGGGCTACAAAGCTTTCTGTTTGGGGTTGCTTTTGGACAGTRCCATCAAGGAGCAGATTTTCATTACGTTTATAATAAATTCCAAAAAAATCCCAGCAAGCTAATTACCACCAAACCTCCTCCAATTCATACAGCATCTTGCCTGGCGTACATAAAAGGAGGGCTGGACGCTGCARGGTAGAAGGAGATAAAACTACGCATCAGAGGGAAATGGCACAGGAGTCCCTAACTCTGTTTAAGGATCTCGAGCAATGAAAATCCACCGACAAAACGTCAGAATTTCTGCTATTGTCACAACACAAGGAAATTGTCCTACAACAACGTGACAGCAAAAGTTAGCCTTTAGATATTRTAACGACTGCCTTAAAAGGTAATCAGCTGCATGTAAATACATAATAGTTCTTGGGTAACTGCTTAGTGTTTTCACCTTGTACTAACCCCAAACCACTCTCATAAGTATTCACAAGCTGTTAGTCACTACCTGCTTTCCCTATAGAGGCAAGAATTTGCAGATGAACAACAAAAGAATAAAAATCAATGTCATAGATTTGCTTTGATGCTTTTAAAACTGCGAAATTTAATACRCATCCTTTCTATATTCATGTTACAACTTTTGTAAGCCACACTGGTGGAAGTAYCAAAGCATCAGCAATTACACTTATGACAGGAAAACCATTATAAAAGGGTCACACTGGGATTGAAGCATGTTTTGCTATTAGAATCTGGATGTCTTTTTTTTTTATTCTTTAATTAGGTGCATTCTAGTTAAGATAAAAATACGTTAATTTTTTTTTCTTTCTTTTCCTATTATTCACCTCCTGCACCAAATGCAGAAGATGCTGTTAAGCGCAGTTGTTGATAGAACTGTTCCATATTGCTATACCTACTTCAAGAAACAGAATCAGTCATAAGGATCACTGATACTTGGGGTTAGAAGAGCTTTTCTTCCTTAGGAGTAACTAAATGCAGATTATTAGACAAAGGAATCAAACTGCAYTTTCATAAACACAGAGGAACAGGAGGGACTGTCCCACGCCGAATCCAATCCCCAGTACTGTTTGATGAACAGAGGTTCATCTTGCAGAAGCTCACCCTGGATGTGACGTGAGCCTCTTTGCACAGCGATGGCTGCCTTTGCAGAAGGGTCCGCTTATGCCCCGAACCCCCACTTGGAGGCCACCAGCCACAGAGAAAGAGGGGGTGACTTCTCTCCCGTCACCTCTGCCAGGCTGCAGCAGGTCTCCGGCAGCACGAGCTGGGAAACAACCGACCTCCACAGGCTTCACCTCCGCCGGGTTACRTGCCTCTGCCCCTAATCCACAGCTCCGGGCAGACAAGGGAACTATAGGCGTTTGGGGGCAGATTTATTTTCCACCACCTTTTCCAGATCAGTTGCTAGGGATTATTATTTAGTGCTGTATCATCTACACAATCACAGACAGTTACCACAGCAAGAACAACGGCTTCAAGCCACTTCTGCCTGCATATTTTATGACAAATGCTAGAGACGCCCCTCCTTAGTCCTAACAGATCAGTCTACAAGACAGATTTTTACACATGGAAGATAATAAACCTACGATTTGCTTTACTAAACCAAAGGTATTAAGTCACCTCTTCTAGAAGACTGAGATGAACTACACTATTTGCACCAGAGCACAAGGGAATGGCCAGCAAAAGGTGGAGATGCACTGAAGCAGAAGGCAAAACTTTCCTGTAGCAGCAGGAGGATTTTTTAATCAGGGGCCACCCCCAGCCTCCAGAAATGCTTTAATAATAAAAAATAATTTCTGACACACCTTAACGAAAAGGAAGGGAAAAGGATTGAAACACCCTAAAAGAAACCTTTCAAGGAAAGACAGGAGGCAGCACTAGAAGGCACCTGACGGCAATAAGCATTTCGCTGAGTTTTGAAGAGCTGGGAGAGCCCTCCTCTTGCCACCCAGCRCAGTCCCGCGCCAAGAGTCAAACACAACGCCGCAGCGGAACCTTAGGGTGAGCCAGTACCAGAGCACGTACCAGAGCTGCTTCCCAGCGGGTCCAGCTGGCTCCCAACGCCACCTCACCCACCCTCACCTCCACAGCTCAGTCAGTGCTCCTTGCTGCCATCGCTCCTATTGCCTTGCTGTGGCCCAGCTTCCCTCCTCAGGTGAAAACACCCAATTTCTAACCAAAACTTAACTCATGGACTGTAATTCCAGCCTGTTCTTCAGGCTCACCTCTGGCTCCAGGAAATCCCCTCCGTCAATGGTGTCTCCTCTCTACCCCACACTCTGGAATTACCACGCAAGGCAGTTGTACCACCTCCACCACCCGTTACCTGCACACATTTCAGGGGCCCTATTCTTACATTCACTTCTTTTGACACTTATGACAAAGATGAGCACAATGTTCCAGCTGAGATCTCCCAGCCACAGTGGGGACATTGCCTGGCAGTATTTTCCATACCCATACCATCCCAGAGGACTAGCCACCACCGATCAATTACCACAATCATCTTTTTTGTCTCCCCACGTATAATAATTCGTCAGAGTTTCTTTTTGTTTGCAGCCTCTAATCATGGCATTTGCTGCTATTAAGTTTCACTCTATTTCTGTTATAATTCTGTTCTACTCTAGATCATACGGTAATTTTAAACAGCAATAGCAACAAAATTACTTATTGTACTGCAATCAGCCAGCTACACAAAGATAAAACTAATCATTTAACAAGTCATCCCAGTGATTTTTTTTCCTCTGTAGCAAAGGGCAGCAAGGCATCAGATCACAAATTAATCAGACTCCAAGACATTTTCGTCTTTGCTCTTCTTCTTTCAACCATGGAAATGATGTTTTCCACTGTCTTGCAAATTACTTAATACACTTATTCTAAATCCAGCTGTCTTCAGAATAACTTCAATTACAGAACTCCTCTTTTCTCCATTACGACCCTGATAGATTTGAAGCATGTAGTACTCTCCTTRCAAACACTGAGATGTAACACCCTCGGATCCCATTTATGCCGGATAAGCCACAGCCTCAACTTTGCTTCCTCCCCTCGGATCTGCAGTGGAGCCTCGTAAACACAAGGGACCACCCAGCAAGGGAAGCGTTGCACGAGCTACTGCCGTAACCACCGTGCAGCTGCCAGCTCCAGCGCTGAGCCCCTCCTTACCCCCATCCGCAACATCTTTTCAAGCACCGYGGACACCTTACAGTCTCTTCAACAAGTGAATACAGACACAAGTATTTATGATCTCAGATCACGGCACTTTCTAGGACTCAAATAAGCCTGGTGAACAAACAAAAAAAGCCTTTAGAGCAGGGACAACTTTTCATCCTTATATCTCYGAGAAAATGCAAGAGCTTAGACAGGGTAGATACTGTATTTTAGCACAATCCTCCTCCAGACCTCGCAGCAGACTGTCAAGCCGTATTAGCACAGATCTCTCGTAACTCACTCGGGATGCACTTTTCAAAAATTCAAACCTCAGAACATATATACCCATTGAGATAGGGCATAAAATAAAAAAATTCAACAGAAAAGTCAACAACAGTTTATAAAGAAGGATTATGGATGCAAAGAGATTTGCATCTGATATATAAGCAAATCCCAGTGATCTGGATTAAAGCTGGAAAGCCTACTTCAGACACCAAGAAAGTCAGGGAAAAAAAAAGAACAATTAAAAATTCTACAGGGGCATAATTTAGCCCATAGTGCAAAACGTAAGATTTTATTATTCTAGAATGGAATTCGTTGGACATAATGCCTCCAGCAGTTTGAAAAGAGGTGTCTGGAAATACCAGGAAATGAGAATCGGTTTATCCAAAGAAAATTAAGGAGATTATATGAGGTTGGAGAGGCCACACGGTCCTTTCTCCTTCTACCTCCTGGCATCTTTCGTTCCCAGAAAATCAAGCCACAGCAATGCAGAGGGTAAGGAGAAAACGGCCCTAAATCATTCAGACTGGAGCGCTCCCCACCAAAAACTTCAGCTTTTCTCAAAAGCTGTTTTTTATCCAACTGCTCCACTAATAATTCAGTTTCGGTGAAAGGCACGAAGCGGTAAGACAGTTCAGCGGSAGGCCCAGGCTCCGCACACCCTCCGCACCCCTTTGCTGGCAGCAGCGCCCAACCTGAGCGGAGCTTCGCTAAGGAAKCAAGATGGCACTTGCCACCATCAGCTCCTGCAGCAAAGGGATGTTTTAATTAACACAGTGACAGGCAATAGAGGAAAAACATATTTAGACCCGGATCAGCATATGCTTCACTTAGCGATAATCGCCGTGCTCACAAAGAGCTTGACAGCTAAAGTATACACTGATCCGGGTCTAAACAAGTTTTTTTTCTGTAATGCTTTGCACAACATCAGCAAAAAGGTACGAATTAAGAAAAATAGTCTTTAGCTGACTTTAGTGCCTTTTAAAATCATTTTGTTCCTACATCCTATGGAGAAGAGCTCTCCTATCCAACTCACATGGTGGAAACCAAGACAAATCCCGACTCCCTTGTACAAACTGTATATTCACTGTGACAACTGTTTTTTTGTTTCCTAAACAGAATAAAACTAGTTCCATCTGCATTTTAATGAAGAAGAGACTGCAGAGTTGTTATCCAAGGATGTTAACGGAGACTTTTTAAAGATACAATGTCCTCCAGCCTCCCTCACCCTCTCCAAYGCCTGAAGAGGGATGAGCTGGACAGGGAAGCTGAAGCAAACCTGAGCAGCCTGAGCTCCAAATGCTCCCCTCGCTTGACACAGTTCTTAGTTACCAACTAATTCACAAGCACACAGTGAGCTTACAGAAAGGAAATACCCTTATTTTCAACTTGGCCAAATACTGAATTAGAGAAGAGTTAAATGTTATTTGATAATGGCAGCAACCAGTCCAGTGCTTAACCACTGATAGTAAAAGGTAGCTAAGTAAGCATCTCAAACAGGGAAATGCCCAATTCTTTGCAAAGGAGGGAGAGGGGGAAAAAAAAAAAAAAAAGAATCAATCACAAGCTGTCATGATATCCCATTGTTCAGCACTGTTAGCATTAGAAAAAAAGTCACTAGGGATTAAGCCAGCAGAGTATGTATAGTAGTTACTGACTGTTAGGCAAATGCAGGCTGCCTGGTAACACATGGTACAAGGCTGTGATTAATCATTACGATGCGACATAAGGCGTACTACTGTGAGATAACGTCAGGAACTGAACTGTGCCCTGCCTCTAATGACAAGTTGCTTATGCTAACATGCTCCACATTTGTATGACTAAGAAAGCATCCTCAACTTGCTTATTTCCYTCTGACCGATGGCCGAAGTCTGAAGGATGCAGCCAGGGTACCGGTGGCCAGGTGAAACCCTCGGGGTTCAATCCTTGAAGGTGCCCGGACTAAAAAGCATCTTTGATGGGAGCTGGTGTGAAGTGTTTCTCCAGGAAACCACTTAAAACCATCCTCTTTTACACCCAAATCACACCACTGGAGGAGCTCCTCTGGATTTACAGCAACAATATTTTTCTAGATAAACCGSAAACGGTGGTAGCCTGTGGTGAAAACAAAACTGGTCTTTTTTATCTGCTTTATATATAAAAATCAAGAAGGAACCTAAGCTTCAAAACTTCAAGGAATCAACAYCCACCTTCACAAAATACCTTGCGAAACAAAACCTATACTCTTTACTTTCCCTTGTACTCATTGTAACTAAATTTCAAGTGAAATTTAACCACCTGAAAACTGTGCAGGTGGTTATGAATCCTGCTTCGATCTATTCCCAGAATTGATTTTTTGTTTGGGGCTTAAAAACACGGGGGGGGGAGGATCCAAAAAGCTCTCTACCATCAGCCAGGGAAGGAAGGAGAACCTACTGCATCCTTCCTCCTGCCCACTGCAATGGGCAATTAGTGAAGTTTTACATTGCATTAAACAGTATTTCATGGGAACAATTATTTATTAAGGGTACGGACAATGCATTGATTGTTACAAGTTTGATTGATTAAACAGACAAATTGGCACAGTTTCTCCTTCCCTGCCTGCCATATGTTTCTTCTTAAACATCTGGTAAAGTCTTTGTATTTCCTTGAATAACCTAACAGGTGTTGAGCCAAATCCTTAATGCTTCAGTTTTCCCATTGGAAGCAGATGGGTGAAGGAGAAGAACATTGCATTTCCAACATCTCTCTCCTTCCTCCTCCTCTGTGGTGGCCTCACTAATAGCCTGAGGTTAAAAGTAGTGAAGGAAATTTCAGATTAATCATTAAAGTGGTCTTTTGATGTGGAGACAACTCTTTACATTGAGCAAGGAAGTCAGACCTTACTCCATCGATGCAACTTTCCCCTTTTCCTTTTCACAGTGCAAAAGATGCAAAAAAGAAAAGAGAAAATTTTACGTCAGCCCTTTATATTCCTGTCATTAAAAATGTTTAGAATTCTGTCTCCCATCTGAAGGGGGTCGTTTGGAGGTTATGCTTGGGCCACCGGGGAGACGCAAGCCACAGCCCCCTCCCCTCTGCTGCTGGAAGCCACCGACTGCCACAAGACACCAGCCCTCGCTTGGAGTCCTGCGTTGGGCAGAGCGCCAGATACGTAATTCTAGCTGAAAGAGCAGAAACACAGGTGCCTAACACTGAGAGRGCACTCTTTATTTTGAAAAACGCAACACCACTTTAGCTAATTAGGTCTTATCTGTTTAAAGCTACAGGATAGTTTGATAACAATTAGGAAGGACTCCTAACAGGCTGCTGGGATCAAAGGCCCTTTCTGCTACGACGTTTAACAAGGAAATTAACACTTTTGCCAAGTAATTTGCACATGCTGCCAAAGTTGTTTTAACTTGCTGTAATATTTTAGTTTTAAATATGTACCTGCAGAGATGCTGCTTTAATTCGAGCGTTCAGTATGCCAGCTACGGGCTCCCAAGCACAACACCAGCTCCCATTTACTGCTGGAGGGGAGCTTCCACAAATGGTCTAACAGAACAGAAGTGCTTGCTTCTATTCACTTAAAAAAGAAATAAAAAAGAAAAAAAAGTAGTTTGGAGGCAAACATTCCCTCACTGCTTTTTTCTTCATGGAAACTAAATACTTCCAAAAGACTGCCTGTGGGATCCCAACCCTTAATGTCACAAAAATTAATGAGAACTGTGATGCCGAGATGCCATGCGTGCTTGGAAAATTCCAACCGAACTCTTCTGATGGGTTTTTAATACTGGAGACTGGGGAGCAATCATGACTCCAGAGAGCTGTAATGATGAATGGATGGGGGACAGTGAATATAGTAAGGGAAAACACAAATTCAACAGCTGTATTTCATAAAGAAACAATAAAACCATGCATAGCAGTTTTTCTTCTTTAATTCAGTGCAATGTTTAAAGAGACCTTCTGATAACCACTAAATTATGCTCACATATCTGCCGCTGATTACTCTTCAACAAAATCAAGCTTCCAGCAGATCAGAGCACTTGCCTCCTGGTTCCCTGGGATCCAGGGCAGGACTAAGCACCAGCACTCAGTCGGWCTCTCCTGTTCCCTTGAGTACAGCGTGTTGCATCCTAACGGAGAGTCACCCTGTCACACCGCGAGCCACGTACGTGCCACAGCTGCTGCACTTTGTGCTACTAAACAAACCAAAGGATTGATCCTGGAAGAAGAGCCTTTCCCCAGGCTGCTGCTGTACAGAGACGATTCATTCAGTATTAGTCAGCTCAGGTTAACAGCCAAGAAGCCAGTGTTTATCGGGGGATTTCCYCAACATAGTTCTTGCCAGTGAGGAATCTGTGCACCAACTTGAAGCTGAAATTATGTTTATTCCTTTTAGTAAATGGAGAGAAGACCCAATTAAAAGATACAACAGCACTGTGGTTAAAGCCATGGAGTGAAATTTGGAGGGCTGGGGACAGCCTGACATTGGTTTACTTCAATTTCCTTCAATGAGGAGGTCAGTGATGGCTTTCACGAACTGGGTGGTGATAGCCAACGTTGAACACCACCGTGGCCCCCAGCCTTCACCATCACCTCACCCACAGCTACGGCATCATTCAGCTTCTGGACAGAGATGAGGCTGCCCAGCCACAGCGAAGATTTAAATTACCCATTGCTTCTAATTAAACACTGGTCCCACTTCATTAAAACTATGTAGATKCCCCCCCCGCCCTCAGTGACACCGAGCCCGCACCGCAGCACGGACAGCCCTGAGCCACCAGCTGGGGGTGAGAGCAACCAGGGGAGGAGGGCAACTTCTGCAGCACGTGGGTTCACAGAGGGGAGGTGGAAGCGCCGCCCTTGGATCCRGAGGCGAAGGATTAACCGTTTTTACATCTGGAACCACTAAGCACAGACTCTCACCATGCAAGCGTACCACTTTCGTGGACTAGACGCTAGCAAAAAGCACTTTATTTTTACTAACGCTTCTTTTGTTCACTTCAGTAACTCGACCATATCACAGTCAGTGACCCACTGCAGTACTGTGCAAAAATACACGGTCAAACTGAGATGCTTCTGACTCAGTAAGATATTTACTGTACCGAGAAATCTGAACGTGACGGTTGGAGCTGCAGAGGCGGCGGCCAGGTACGATCAGCACAGAACCACATCCTGCCCCTGCAGCAAACCCCACGACGGCGTCGCGGGCTTGTCCTCTGCTGCTGGCAACCAACTTTCAAAGCCACCTTCAGATTTTTAAGGCCCTTCAAAGAAAGCTTCAAGTTTTCTACCACTTTTAATTAGAGCGCATAGAGCACGCCAGGCTCTCAAGTTTTTAATCATATAAGCTTTGTGTATTTATTAGCAAGACAGCACGAGAAAAGAAATTAGAGTATTTGCAATCCTTTTGCTACTTCTGTCCAAGTGATGATCGTTACATGCCAAGTGACTCCAAGGCCTCAGCGTTACCATGTTACAGTAGCTCCTGTACTCTTAAATCAAAGGCCAAATGCTTAAATCAAAATCAGAGCGCTAGGCACTATAAAAAGGTTGGGGGGAAAAAAATAGCTTCTGACAAGTTCTAAGCAGACAAGGCAAGCAAAGACTAAGAAGACACCAGTAACTGTCACATATTTCTTATTTGACCTCAGGCAAATTGTTTACTTTTTGCCTCAGTTTCATATCTGTACAATCTAACTGATAATCCTAACTKCATTCAGAGCTCCCAAGCTCCATGCCTTAGCCAGTACACTCCATTTCTAAAAATGAAAAATAATGTTGCCGTCGAGTAAGATGAAGTTATTCATATTTTTGGATATGAAAATCTCTGCTGATCTAGTCACTTCAGGATAATTCTTGAAGTGTTTTGTTAGAAGGATTTTCTCCCTAAAATTAATTATGAAACTGGAGACATTAACCCAAATTAATATCTTATTTCAGAAGTGATATTTAATATTGCTTATGAAGTGTGTGTACCTCCCCCAATCCCTAAATACAGCAGTATCTATGACAAAATCAGTGCACATCGATCTGCTGTTACACAGAAAAAGCTGTTCTTCTAGATTTGGCTCAATATACACATCAAGAGACAGACACTCAAATCACCAGAAACTTCACTCTTCAGATGGCTTGTTGGATCTCTCAGAGTGAAGAGCTCTTTCTGGCTCATACCTATAGTAAGCGAAGTATAGCCAGAAAATTATTCACTTTTGAGGACAGGTCTTTTTTAACCCAAGCCAGAGAAGGTTTGGAGCCCTGTTTCAGATGACTAGCAATTAAAACCCAAACCAGAAACCAAACCAACCCCCCTTTCCCAACAGTAACCAGAAGCCAACCCCAGAACACAGTAACTGGAACCAATTTTGCAAGATACTTTCTGAAAGGTGGAAATTTGGATGGGTTCCCAATATGAATTTTTTCCAAAGAGCTCACATGCTAAATGCAGGGACAGCAATTCAGGTGCCCTCACTCTTGTAGAAGAAGGAGGTCTCCAACCCCTCGCAGAGACATAAGCCTATGCTTAATTTGGTAAACTCATTCCACTTCAGTTTTCTCTCACTTCCCTCAGACAGTTCCCAACAGTTGCTCTGACATCCAAAACTGTGTTACAGAAAATGTATCCTTGTAGCCCTTCAAAATTAAGGGTGCTGTGCACGCGTTAATTACTGTCATGGGCAGCCAACACACGGATCCAGATAATGCCACTGCAGGACAGACTCACAGATCACCCGCTGAAGTGGTCACAGGCCTCTTCAGAGCAAAGATTAGAGTCAATCAGTCATAGGAGGACAAAGGCTGTCCGAAGGCAGTTTGATTGACATTCTCCTTAAAAATCCCGGTTTAATACCAATGTCAAAAATAGCTCAGATTAATATAACAGACGTGTTCGATCAGGTCTACTGATTGTACCAAAAAAGTCACCGGGAACACTAGCTGAGAATAAAAAGATAAACTTCCAGGAAATGAATCAAACCCAGAAGGTTCATTTCCATTTCTAACAAAATAATTTAAGTTCCAGACTTAACTGGATGAGGAGTACTCAGGTACAGTCGAGTCCCACTGACTTCCCAAACCTACCGTCGAAGACTAAGGAATCGGATTCAGTCAGTTTTGAAAGCAGGATCTAGTAGCACAAGATTTTGAACCTCTCCTTCCACTGACTGACTGGGGAAGGGGAAAGCTGCAGTGCCACACAGAAAACAGACCTTTGGAAGAACAAATAAGCAGCAGGGATCCTTCTCCCCCCACTGAGCACCTCTGCTTTCCTGGCTAACCAGAGCCACCCGCGTCCCGAGCAGCTCAAACTCTTCCCTTCCACATTACCATACCATTTCAGATAAGCACCATGTTACTGCTCCAAGAAATACAGGGAAGTTTTGCAAGTATGAGAGTGGTGGCAGGCAACGCAGCGAAGTGAAAAGCTGCCGTCGTGAGGCCAGCCAGGCCCCTCAGCCTTTCAATTTGTCCATGCGTGCCAGAAAAAATAAGAGCTTAGACAACCACGCTTGGTGCAGTCATTAATCACTATCACCGGCTGAACAGGTTCCACACCAGAGGGACGACCAGCGAAGCAGATGGGGAACTACGCTTGGAAAGAAAGGGACTGCTCGGACTGAGAAAGGTAAGGAAGGAGGTAGAAGGCAGTATGAGTAATTGAAATACAAGTGCCACATGAGAAGGAAAGTTCAACAAAAATGTGAAGCCCAACAAAAAGTATAAAAGCACATTTTGAGCAGGCAAGACTACGGAAACGTGCTGAAGGACTACTGCGCCTTGCTCTCTGCTCGACACAGAAACACGCAACTCATCCATGCGTTTGACTTGTGCATTATTACTGTAAAACTGCTCCCATCAGTTAATTCTACAGCCAAAATCTCACCATCTAGTTCTAATCCTTTTAAATGGTGGGGGATTTCTGCTGATCTTCTATATCTAGGGATCAAATCAGCAATGCAGAAACAGGAGGAAAAAAACTGAGTTTAGTTTGATTTAGCACTGGGATATTTTCAGTTGAGCAATGAAGCTAAACGTGACATAGCTTTAAAATAAAATCCATAATGCTCTTCGCTGCAAGCATCTTGGGAAGCCTTCTCTAAGCATTAATAGGAGTAAAAGGATCTTAACTTCCAGACCTTCCCCTTTATGGTTTCCTAACTCAGGCTTACATGTGCTTAGGAAATCCCCACTGCAGACTTGGATAAAAGGTCTCCTTTTCACACCTTTTTCCACCTAGAAATGATGCTAGGACGTAAGCAAAATCATTCTGCTTCTACWCACAGTTATGAAAACCTCAGAAGGGGAAGCTCCAGTACAAACAACACAATGCTGTCTGCCTCAGTCCGCTGGCATCTGCAAAGGTGCATTTTTCAGCACTGGTAATGGTAGTTTCATTATGGACATTTTAGCATCAGGTACAGCAGAAACAAAGCTAAGTCTCCCCTCTTAAAACCCTTTCAGATCTGTCAGTAGCTTCTACAGCGACTGGGCTTTTTTTGCACGGATCTCCTGTGCACTGAAATGTCAAAATTGAAAAGAATTGAGACCACATGAAGTAAGTAGGATTTAATAACAACTGTCAAGAGAACAAAATTAATAGTCTCCCATTTCCACATTTCTGTAACAAAAACTTTAATTTCTGGAAGACCGAAGCATCCCTGGTGTATTTGATCCGCTCTATTAGTTGCCAGTTTGGAATCGATGCTATCAGCCCATGGCAGGTTTCCTTATTTAAAGATGTGAATCAACACAGCAGCGGATGGTCCTCGGACAGCTACAAAACCTCAGAGGTCCCACGCGGAGGAAAAACCACACAGAAAACTGCAACACACTTGTCTAACAGGGCATTTCAGTAATGCTCGTAACGCAAGAATGGCTGCGTCTGTACTTTGCCCACCGACAGTTCAAAAGCCGACTGCCAAGTCATTCGTGAGGTTTATTGACACTGCAAACTTTACTGAAATCTGATTTATAAACACTGCTCAGCAAGTTGGGGATAAACTTTTAAGTAATTACACAAACAACTCAGTAGACTCAATCTAAAATTCAGCTCTACAGTCCGAACAGTTTTTTGGGTTTTTTTGTTTTGTTTTTTAAAGTATAGTTCCAAAAGCATGAGGAGTTTGATGCGATTCAGCTGTGTGGGACAGCATGCCAACAACATACATCTGTCACTAATAAAAATAACAAAATGGAGCCCGGGTAAGGCCTATCTGTACTTCTGCATCAACTTCCACTCATTCCTACCAAGTTAGACTATTAATAGCACCATCAATGCAGCAATAAACTAAATACTTTTAATAGCTGTACTAGAAAGTTTACCAAACAAGCAACAAACTGTGCAAGAGCAGCAGTACGCTTTAATACACCACAGCTGCAAAAAGCAGCCTTGTAAAACACATGTATTGCTGTGCTACGAACTCTTGTGTTTTTCTTGCAATTAACACAGCTTCATTCACTACTGAAACCACCCTTGTGATGATTTGGGAAGCTCCTTCTCCCCATTTCAGGGAAGAGCACCAGTATGAGCACTGCAGAAAGAGTGGACTAAGGCACGGGAGGGGACAGCGATGGGCTGAGTGAAATCAAAAGCTCCGAGCCATCAGGCCACCTCGGGGTTGCAGCAGTGGCAGCCCAAGTCACACCTCTGAGATCTGGCAGAAATAGAAACACTGAGGATGTTATTCATGAGAAGCAAACTTTCATGTGCTTTACTATGGTTGGAGTCAAGACAGCTTGACTTTTCCAACCTTTCAAAAAAAGACCCAAGTTTCTCATGCACTCTCCCCTCTAACCCCAGCTCCTGGGAGTTGGGAGCGATGCCAGGCAAACAGAGACGCACCTTYGGAGATGGGAGGTTGATAATGGTACACTGCAACAATGTGAAGTTTTTCTGTTCAGTCAGCTTACATTGCAAGCTGTCACGCATAACATGACACGGCGTGAATGTGAAATCAGACAATTTCTGATCTGCAGATTTCCTCTGCCATCTCAAATTCTTATTTTTTAACCATGTGAAAAAGGCCAGTAATTGCACAAGGGGAACTCCTCAAGAACTGTGGGCATGTCAGGGAAATCAATTAAAAATTTCTAGTTTCATTTAGGGAAAAATCCTGCTTTAACCACCTTATCGCAGGAGGGAATGCAGAAACCAAACTAAACCAAGCAAGACAGACCACTGCCATAAGGAAGTGCTGATAACTTAATACAGCTGCCATCCAAAGCACTCCTCGCTGCATTTTATTTTCTTGTATAACTACTATCTCAGAAACAAGCAAATTCTATAAAGAGGTTTGGTAGCACACAAATTGCTAAAACATCACTTTCTGTGTCCATAAGACATTTTTTTTGTGTGTATGTCAGCCTGGGTTCCCAAGTTCCCCCATTGGACTGATTTATATACAGTAGACCTAAACAGACCGAGAATCGTGCCTGACAATTTCACTTGTCCTCCCAAACTCTATCCCTTATGATATTCTTAATTCTCTAGAAATACCACGTCTCTCTCTCAGGCATACTTTTACCAATTTAGCTTCCTCGCTGTAAACTGCAATCAAAGAAGTACATTCACTCCCACCCGAAAGCAGAAACATGCTGCAAGATTTGGTGGGGGGTTTTTTGTTTGGTTTATGTGCACACACGCATAACCATGCCATAAACAAGAGAATGGCTTCAAACCTCCGGGAAGCCTTTCACATAGCTTTAAAAAACTGTACCTGCAAACTGAGGACCTGAAGCACAGCTCCAGCAGTTCGGGGTTAATAATCTTTCTTTCCTTTTTGTCCTTTGCCTTTGCTCTCTGCAGACCCTTGGGACACAGCTCTTGGGGCAGCTGAGTAAAACACAACCCCGTCGAGCAGGATTTAACACAGCACTAACCTCACTGGGATCTCTACAACCTACCACAACAGCAACAAAATATTACCGTATTTATTTATCCACTTATGTGTACGTTTTGAGCCAGCATCTGCTTTAAAAGGGACACACGTTTGTAAGGCAGCAGTAGGAAATTGGGTCTTCTGGGAGATCATTATTTCTCAGTGCTCGCAAGGACAGGATCCCTTTGAGAAAAGCACCAGCTCCTAGAGCATAATGCCAAGCACTGATGGTCTTCGTGACGCCCCTACAAAAGGTGCATCGTTCCCCCTGCACAGCTGTGATGTGGAGTAACTAACGCACGTTCCCCCCATCACATGTAAACATCTCCCCCGCACCAGGCTCCAAACCTGGGATTCAACATCTGTATGGAAACAGCTCCCTTCTCCCCCGCTGCTTTGGATACAGGAACTGACTCATCCGTATGGGTTTTTTTCTCTTCCTCATTCCAATGCAGATATGGAAAATAATAGTCTTCATTTCAATATTTAATCATATGCTTCATTTAATAATGAGTCCAAGAATAATTTAATCCTGGCTATCAACATAAAAGAGATATTGTTCCTTTCGCTTGACTATGTAAGAAACTAAAACCCCTCTGCTCTCTGGCTTCTCGCAGGCCAGGGTTTTGCTCACTCCAACTTATAACGTAAATACAAATTATGTTATATATTTGATTACGCACACAAAACCTTGACCTGCATTTGGAAAGGGGCACAGGATGCCCCTCCTAGCAATTTCACCTGCCTAATTACAAATGCTGCCGTCTCCGTTGAATGAACAAACTCGCTTACGAAACGGAGAGGGAGCTGACATTTCATGGCACATCGCCTCGTGCCTCAGTGAAGAAAAACACATCACGTGCCGCAGATTTCTGGAAGCATCACCGCTCCCTTATGGTACATGATCTCTTGCCAGGAATAAATAGGACAGAGTCCAGCATAGGAATCACATAACATTTGGCTCACACATCATTTTTCTGTTATTGTATGTTATTGTACTAAATGCACTGTTCAGGTACTATCCACTCTGGAAAAATCTCATTAGCTATGAAAAACTTGGACTTAAGTATAAGGTGATTAATAATCTGGAATGTCTTGCTTAGATGCTCAAGCAAAACTTGAAAAGAGTCCAAATCTCTGAAGAGGGCAAGCGCTTTTTGCATATTACCTTTACGTGATTTAAATGGTCCCCCAATATGTGCTCTTTTGAGGACAGACGCTGCTTGTTCTCTATACATTTGTTAATCCTCTTGGGACTATCTCTAAGCATTTTGTCCATCTATAAAGCACAATAATGACAACACTGTTATTTTACATTAAAATATTTTAACATAAAATTACTTCTAACTTGGCAATAATATGCATTTAAACTTTGTTTTGTTTTTCTCCTAAACGCTTTAATTTCACCTCCCCGATCTTCTTCCTTCTAAAACATTTCTGCTCGGTATTACATGTGTGCACTCCCACACTTAAATCCTTCTTCCTCCTCTATTTCTCATTGTGCATACTTTACTCTGGAAACATTAAGTAGAATTTATCACTTATTGCTGGAAAAAGAAAGCGTTTAAAATTTGAATACAAGTCCTTCAGAGATAAAGCATCCCAGGTTAAATCTAATGATGTCCAGGGGAATTCTATGCAAGTGATGAGCTGCCTGCTAATATGTCGATGCTTTAGGGAAGAAAAATATCAATTAAATTTCATAGCATGCAACCACATATTGACCTTGAAAGCTATCTGTAACTTAGTTTAAACTTGAAAATTCAAAGTCTAAGTCAGAACTTCTGCCCTAATTGGTTTTATCTTCACTGAAGAACGGCACAGCTCTGTAGAGACCCCAGAAAAATTAAGAGAATCAATCTAGAGAAAAAAAAAATTCCTCCAAATCCTATTAAGTGTTTAACTATGACATTTGTGTGTGCCTCTAGTCTCCCTCCCTTGGGTTTTGGCCATTGCTTCAAGATATATTAGTGGTTCTTTTCTCTTTCAGTCTTCTGATAAAGCTAAATAAAAAAAAAAAAAAAAGTCAACAGTCATGATAGCCCATGTCTGCCAGCTCCACAGCGGTGTTGCACCGGTGCTTGTGTGAAGATTTCTGTGACGAAGTATTTTATTACCGAGAGAATTACAACCCGGCAGCATACTGTACAGCACATGGAGTGTGAGGGCAAGTCAGATGAAGGAAATCCGCTATTATAAACCACTCCATGGGTCAAAGGAAACCCAGAAGGTAAATCTCTCACCTGGAACTGGACTTGATCTTTAAAGTCTCTCCCACTGCAGTGCCCTTTACTAAGCATTGCTGTAATTCAGACTGTGCCAGATCTTCCACTGTAATTCTAACGGTAGGGCTTTTTTTTTTAATTATTTTTATCTGTGCTGATCTAGCTTCTCAGTCTGAGAAAAGAGTATTTTTGTCTTTAGTTAGTTAGCATACTGTTTTCCCCATCAGCAAGAAGAGAAAGGAGAGTAGGATATGTGCCCGTCTTTCCTACTACAGAGTTCAAGCAAAGAAAAAAATCTGATATACTTATTCAAAATAAACATACCTAATTTCATCAAATACGTATGAGCTGGATATCCAAGCCATCAAACAGAAAAAGGAGAAAGAAGTCATATTTTATATTTATTGCACATGTCTAGAAAAGCCTAGTTCCTTCTTATGACAATTCAACTTGCCTTCTATAGACATTTACAGACCGCAAACAGCAACAGCAGGACCTAATGCATGTCTCGTTGTTGGACAACCAACCATGCCTTCTCACTGAAATTTTTCTGAGCTTTGTATCAGTAACAAAAGATTTCAAAATTCCTCCTTGGAGGTTGAATTAAAATTCGTGATGCCTGGCCTGATGAAAGAGCACAATATTGAAACAGCACAACTCCTTCCTCGTCACCTATCAGCATGTATTCCAGGCAGAATGAGGCAGGATCCATTTATTTTCTGTGAGAATTAATGTGATGACTCTTTGCAGGTGAGAAGTTCATTTACACTGTGACTGGCAGCCGCCCAGACCACTAGGTCAAGTGAGCAGATAGTTAGAGCCATTAACCCTATCAAACAATTAACCCTTATAATGGTGGTTTCCTTCCCCTTGCAGCAAGAGAAATATAAAACCCTGCACGATTAAAGAGATGCCCAAGTCAGTTCCGAAATCCAGAGCTCCCTGTGAAACCCAGCTCACCTGATTTTAAAGTTAAAAAAAGGTGAGAAAAGAAAATGTTTCTTTTGATCACAGCCCACAGACCCACTTATCTGAGACACTTTGCCCACTGGCTCAGGCCATAGCTTAACAAACCTCTTCCTGCACATTTGCCAGTCCTGGACCATGGCAAATTCTGCAGCATCCCAAGGCACCTGGGGCATCCACATCCCACCAGACACACAGCTATATATATAAATATAAATATACATATATACACACACACMCCCCTCTTTCCTCTGCTTTGCAACATCTTGCAGAAGCTAAAGCATGAACTCTTCCTGCAAAACAGCCTGGGCTCTGTGTAACATATGAGGTTCCTTCATCACGAAATTTGCGCTCAGACTTCTTAAAGTTGGAGGAATTATTTGAAGCGCAAAGGACAAATCAGATAGATCCTAGCATTGCATTAAGGATCCCAGAAGCAACACAGCGGCTCTTTATTCATCGAGCACGAGCACCAGGGCCAAGCTCAGAGAGAAGCCTGTGAGCAGACGGAGCAGGAACCCATTTGACTGAAAAGAAATGCCAGAAACCTGCATCAGAGGGTCGGGCAGATCCTCCTGGAGCACCACTCAAGCCCAGCCCCAGCACTCCTGCAGCACTCAGATGGCTACATCTTTCTTAAGTCTCTGTATAACGGGATAAAATGAGATGCTGCGGTTCAATGACACAGGCGGAAGGGAATTAAGGTCTGACACGTCCCTGCTTAGAGGGGATAGAGATAAGCCTAGAGAGAACTCTTACCTAGAGCAATACCAATAGGCAAAGCTACCGCACACACTTTGGATTGCTTGTAGCACTTTAGAAACGGGAACATTTAACATAAGCAGGACTGCCTGGTATGGACACACAGGGCTCTCCTGCCAACCCACACGTCGCTCCCCATGTATGTGCCCAGAGACCTGCATCGCTCAGCTGACAGCACGATGAAACCAGGGGCTGCCTTATTGTCACATAGGTGTTCCTTCCAAACGTCACCCGTGGCAGCACACCGATGATGGAGCCCAGCTTTGCTGACTCTCCAAGCCGACAGGCTCTATCGGGGCTGCAACGAGCTGCAAGTCAAGAGGGGAAAGCAGGAGGCGCAGGGAGGAGGGGGATGCTAAGCACCAACAAGCCCAGGGTGAGCTACGTTTATGGCAAAAATTCTTACAATATATTACCGAATCACTTACAGCTTCTATTTCAGGATTGTTTCCACTGCCTCTGGCTCCAGGGAAGTAAGGTGGCTTTGCTTCACTGCACGGGCCATGAGCCTTGATGCAAAGTTCATTCCCTCACGCTCCAAAACTGGTATCAGGAGGGAATTTCACAGCCTCCCCAAGGCGTCTGCCAAGTCGTACATCAAAACCAAAAGCCTCCCTGCAGCAGGAATTGGGTAAATTACTCTGGGTTTTTACACAGCTGCTTGTGACTGGGATCAGACATTGGCATCTGAAAGGGGACATTTCTTTGAAGACTACTTAACCCTTTGGAAGGGCTTTGGTGCAGGATGTCCCAGCTGTCCTCAGCCAGGGTTTCCCTTAAAAGGCTGCTGGCACCGGCCTCACGTATTCTTCTGGACTCGTACACAGACCCAGACCCAGCTCCTCAGCAGCACTTCAGAAGTACTGCTTTCACCTCAGCGATAAAACATCAAAAGCCTGGGTGTTTCTAAAAAAAAATTTTCAAGTTCCAACCCCTTCCCTAATTTCCCCAATCACATTAACAGTTTTATCACAACAAGGAAAAAAAAAAAACAAAACCAAACAAAAACCCCTTTGAGCATTTCATATCTGGGTGGGGGTTTAGTATCACTAAAGCCTCTCACTGGTTTTCAATACAGCTTTATTTTAAGAAAGCATCTATTCTATGAAGCTTGGGCTTTGGCAGGCACAGCAGAAGCCTGGCCAGTGCAGAGGAGGAGGACAATACTGAAAGTGCACTATTATTTTGTCACTTTTCACATTTCTTAATACCAACTTAGTGAAAAAGTTTACTACTTACTGGAAGTTACTTATCTTATGATTTCTGCATTAATCTGCAGCCAGGATACAGCCTCTCCCTTTCTATCCTCCTACACAGATTTAGTAGAAACATTTTCTAGCAGTTAATCTGAGCCAGCTATTTAGTTTTGGCTTGGCAATATTTTCAACTAGAGGCAGGTCCAGCCTCCAGGAAAACAAGTTATGCAGCAAGAGGGTGGGACACTATCAGAGAACACATAATAAAGTAAATACCAAGTATGACCCATGAAAGGAGAGGAAAACTAGGAGATCTTGTTTCTATAATAGTGTAAATTAAAAGTCATTTACATGAATGTAAAATGTGAAATTCCTTATGGGCTGATTTTCATTCTTTGGCCATAGAGTTGGAAGGCCAGACTCATGTCCAAAACAAAGCATGCTCCAACACCAAAACCAGCCATACCCAACATGAAAACAATAGCCCAGGAGGCTTAAGAAAAAGATCATCAACCCAGCTCATAAACCTTCCACCAAATTTCYGAGGAAGAACAACTTCACAGCAGTTTTTCCTCTGCTGCACTCAGAGTTCAACGGACCTAAAGCGGCTCCTCCATCAACCAGGGTCCTGCTGGTATAGATGGAGAGATATTGCTGTGTATCTATCGATTAACTTCAACCTAGCATTTTCCAGTTGCCTGAGAATCAATTTAATATCATTGCCGAAAGCAATAAGGATAAAAAAAAAAATAGATGGATACCTTTGATCTACGCAGTTTTACCAGGCACCAGCAGCTAAAGCATTGCTGAGACTCTCCTTAAGACGTTTTCCCCTCCTCAGGATTATTTTGCAGTTCATTCAATAAAGCAGCAAAACAATTTCCTGACAAACTAGGAAATGAGCGTTGGACCGAATTCAAGAACTTCAGAAAATATTAGAAACAGAGATTTAACAGAAAGYGCTTGGATCCCACTGACCTTACAGACAATTCAGACTGTCATTTCCTCAGCCATCAAACCCAACCTGTTCAAAGCAGGCGAGAGGGAAATAATGCTCGCTGTGAGACACGTTTCACTGCCTTCCACCTCAGACACACTTCCAGAACAAGTCTGAAGGAGTCACATGTAYGGCAATCCTCATCCACTAAGCCTCCGCCATAATATTTTGCTGCAAAAATAATGCAATTAGTAAAAAATATATTCAAAAGTCTGAGCCACCTCTAGTTGTGCAGGGAAGTCTCCATGGAGTAGGTGGGCAGGGAAACATCAAGTTCACCTGCAATGGCAGACACGTTACTTCAATGAGTCCAAGCCTTTGTTCTCCTTCTGGAAGCAAGGGCAGGAACGCCAGCTTACCCACGTGGACTGCTAGCTCCTCGGGGGAGTTGTCCCTTGTCTTCAACAGCAAAGCAAGCACAGCAAGGCCCTGGACTTGCTCACAGCTGCGAGGCACTGCTCGAGTAGTTCAAATAATAGCTGCGCTTTTCTGCCTCAGTTCAATACCCCTTGTTTTCCCAAACACGTATCATCCATGGGTAGTACGATGCCTTTCACAAACAGCTAAGTTGAAAGCAAAGCTAGGGAAGTTCCTCAATTATTAATGCTCCCTATTGCTTCTCCAGAATGTGTGCCACTGCCAGCAAAAGAAAACCCACRCAAAAACCAAAACAAAAACCCCCAAGAAACTAAGTAAGAGTTGCTGAAGCTCTATTTTACCTGCTGCAAATAAARAAATAATTGCTCCTACTTATTTCAGCTCTAATAGCTCACTTTCAATCTACTTTTGACTCTGAGCAGTGTCCAGACAAAGCAATATTTCAGTGCAACACACGCTGTTTTGAATTTAACGCCCGATGATGAAGTCCATGTTTTGCTCCTAGAGCAGCTGTCAGACATCTCCGTCTCTACAGTTACAGCATGTAACCCTAAAACCAAGAAACCGGGGAAAGCTTGAGTTCATTAGGGTTCACTGCTCTAGAAATGGAACTCTGCTAAAGAAATGAGGCAAGGTGCTCACAGAAAACGCAGTACGTCATTGTGKTTTCTGCCAACAAACTACACCATTTCTTGAAGTCTTAATTCCACTTTCAAAAGGCCCAAAAGTGCTTTGAGCAGTGGCCAGCACAAACCCTCCCGGAGCCTTGCTAAGCAATCTCCCATCTGCTCCAAAGAGTGGGTGAAGCTCACTAAAGGGAATGAAAAGATTACGCTGGCTCATTTACAGGACATAATATTGTAGCACGGTTTAGTCCTCTTCATAGAATAAATGCAATATATGGCCAATAGACTTTTTTTTTTTAAAAAAAAAAAAAAAAAGGTAGACCACATTCAAAGCTGGCACCTCCTGAGGGCTGCACTATGGGCTTCAGGCAGCAGGACAGGGTAACTCCTGACTCTGCTCCGATGGAAGCTGCAGCCAAGCACGGGGATGAGACCCAGTACAACACCTGCGTGGGGAGAACAAGCAACTGGGCTACACCACGAGGGTTTGGGGTCAGGTGTTGCAGGGACACCACGGTTGTCCAGCCAAGCTCTGGGTAAAGCAAATTCCTGTTTTGTCTCACTAGCAAAGTTTATATTAGCAGCAGTGAAATGAGAGTAATTTCAACAGCTTACCAGAAAATCTAGGAATCGCTCCAGGACTTTGTGAATAAGAAATCAACTAGAAGCACCAGTGTACAGTTTCCATGCAATTTTTAGGTTTTTTGGCTAGCAAAATATTAGTAGAAGCAAAAAAAAAAAAAAAAAAAAAAAGGAGTAAGGCATTAGCCTTGATCCAGCAGAGAGCCACAGCATGTTTCCAAGTACTTCCCCCAACTTCCCATGGGACTTCCTGCTTCCTTAACTGTAAACATGCGGGAAGTCTATGAGCGACTGAACTAAAAGTAGTACATCTGCTTTCTCAACAGCTACACTTGCCTATTAAACTTTAAACTCAGTTCTTCAGCATGTAAATATTTGTGTGCCCAGTTAGGAGCGTCAGATTCCCCCGCACAAGTGTCTCCGACACACTTCTTCCCGGTCAGCTCTTCCAGCAGACGCTTTGAAAGGAACAAATGCAGCTGCTGGTTACTGCTCAGCACACTGGTTTTTCCAGAAACAGATACCAACCATTTCCATTCAGAGCTTCAACGTTTCCTTTAAAAAGGAAATAATTCAAGATTTTTTTCCAGTGGTAAAAAGCAATTGTTTCAATATTTAAATTCTCAAGTYAGTGTTTAGTCCCACCACTTATGGGGGGCACTGCCAACGCGTTTGAATGAAGTGAATCAATTCAATGGGCTGCYGCGATTGGAAACTCAACTCTGGCTCAGGTATGTGTATTGAAGGAAACACACCAATATATTTATTTACCCTCTACCCTTCCTTCCCTTAGTTTACAACCAAAGCAGTTTAAGTCAGCAAGGTATGTGTTAAACAGGTGTAACTATCAACATCTACGTGACTGTAGTCAATTCAGGTTGATCTCAAAATGCACGAGCCTCCAGCATTTAAAGGGTATCATTCAAAGGGCCAGAGTTCCTAATCTTAGGACAAAGGCACGTTATTATCCCAGCACTAATACGAAGTGGACACTATTTAAGCATTTAGGAAAACCCAGTCCCTTTATAGAAAACTT
Source organism: Oceanodroma leucorhoa (assembly GCA_030449065.1). NCBI lineage: Eukaryota > Metazoa > Chordata > Aves > Procellariiformes > Oceanodroma > Oceanodroma leucorhoa. Next base: position 2,926,277 of record JASVER010000073.1, on the reverse strand, counting down.
AAACCTTTCAGTAGCCGTAACAAAAGGTGGGTTGAGAGTAACCCAGGGCAGCAGCAGCTCAGCTCTGCCGGTGTGAGCCCGCAGGCACAGGAGAGCTTCTGGCAGCGCCCCGTGGGGGGAGCACACAGCCACCCTCCGCCCAAACCTCGGCTCCCTTCCGGCTGCTAAAACCCAACAACAGCCGTTCCCAAATTTCAGCTTCAGTGCCACGTACCAGGGTTTTGTCAGCCAGGYGGCTAACGGAGTTCCCCCATACCAGCTACTGAGAGTCCACCCCAGCAACGCAAGTGAGCGCCCAAAGAGAAAAAGGAGAGAATTTAATCAAACAGCGGTTTTGTATGAAGATGGTCATTACTGATTCTCATCAGACAGCTAAGCAGACAAAGAGAATAACTTGAGCCAAATAAATCCTTAATTTTCCCCCACTGAGATAAGATTACAATAGCCTTCCAATCTTTAGCTGCTTTCCTTTGTGAGAGTCGCACATATGTGCTTTTTATTAGTTTTTGGCTTAGCAATTAGATGGATTTTCAGTTACTTCCAGAAATGTTGCAGGATGACTGAGCTGCAGCTAATCTTTGCTTCTCACTAAATGGGAATATGAAAAATGCAGCAGGGCTCTCCAGCACTACAGCCAATGCATCTCAATTTTGCACTTTCATACAGAAATGTAAATGCTGTATTTCATAYCTGAACTCTTGCACAGCTGCCAAAAGGGGAACCATAAGGAGAAAACTAGTTATAATCATTGATTTGTAAAGAGGAGAAAGAAAAATAACACGGACATTCCCTGCCAGGAGATGACCAATTTTCCAATAGTTCTGCCACACAAAAAGCGAYTTCTTAAGATGTGGGGTTTTTTTTAAAGCCATTAAAGCAAAACAGAAGATTACAGCTGCAACAAGCTATCCATTAACTCTAATTAGCAAGTATTTGTTGTCTGGATTTAAAACTTCCCAACTTGGTGTTAATGAACTGTAACACTGTAGCAAAAGGTATTAATAAAAACACCAGACTGTGGGCTGGATAATAGATCTCTGCTCACATTTCAGTGGAAGCTGGTGGGGGATTTTTATTTGCTGCTTCAATCCAGGAACTGCAAAACGGGGAATACAAGTATTTAAAGTGGTTGCACTGGAAGACTAAGGGAAACTATTTACCTTGCAAAATTATATTTAAACTTCTACTCCATATTCTGTTTTGAGAGGAGTAGGTCTCTTGTAATCTACAAGTGTAGACCAATTATGCTTTGGTTTTTTCCTCCTGGAAAGAAAACAAGCAATAGAGCAACTGGAGGGAGGGAGACAATAACGAAACTTAGTTTTAAAATTGTTTGGGTGGGTTTTTTTGTTGTTTGTGGGTGGTTGGGGTTTTTTGTTTGCTTGTTTGTTTGTTTGTTTGTAAAATTGTTTGGGTGGGTTTTTTTGTTGTTTGTGGGTGGTTGGGGTTTTTTGTTTGCTTGGGTTTCGGAGGGGGGTTGGTTGTTTATTGTTGT
>JASVER010000073.1:2893082-2920932 GCA_030449065.1 Oceanodroma leucorhoa | reverse complement strand
CAAAAACAAACACCCCAAAACCACAACCCCAAAAAAACCCAAACCAGCACTGAAAATATTCTGACTGGAAGAAAAAGGAAGTAGAGACACAAATAAATTTCAAAAGGATGACCGTATAAATCCATTCTACATATGTAAGACTAGCCAGACACAATGATCAGTAACATCATGATTACCCTCCACTTTGTTAGCCTCCAGTAATACCAATTTATTCTCCAAGTTTTGTAAGACAGCCTTACACATATCACCTAACGCTTCCACRGCCACAGAGCCCAGCCCCCTACACAGATTGACCCTTTCAGAGCTACTTTAAACTCAATTTTCAGCCAGGAGTGTTATCATCACCTTAAACACTTTAAGTGAGGGTGACCAAAGCCGCACTGCTCCTGCCTTTGCAGCCCAAAAAGGACAAGCCGCTCTGATTTTCTCCATCAAAATCACTCCTATCACACACCCACCCCCTTTGCTGAAGCTAGGCACCCCACAGTAGTTTTAACCCCCCTTCTTTGCCAAAACATCMATCCATTCAATGCTGGCTGAATATCTTTTTCTGTGAGGCTCCTACTCAATTTATGTATAGGCTATCTACGCTATTACGTACCTGAGCAGCCATCTCACTTGTAAAAAGAGCAGAGGAAATCAGCAAGAGAGCCACACCGCATACAACACTGCACAGCAGCTGAAAAGCCACGACCACAAACCACTACGGGGAAGTCAAAGCTGTGTGACRGTGCAGTGAATTACAGGCGACTTGTCCAAAAGCGAAAGAATACAGCAAATAGATGCAATAGCCAGAAACAGCCTTCCAGCTGCTCCATCCATCCTTTCTCCTCTTTGTTCCTGTTTCCCCATCTTAAAGGGTTATGCCATCTTTGTCGTCCTTTGCCAGCAAGGCAAATATAGGAAAATAAACACTTTTGGGGCAAGAAATGCACTGTGCTGTTCAATTCTGGACAAAAAGAGCAAATAGCTGGTGGCACTCAGAGCCACGGGCAGGCTGGCAGCAGCCAGAAACCTTTTCTCTTTGCAGCACATMTGGCACACCACTAACATCTATCTTTTGCTACAGCTGCAGAGAAGAGGCTGATTTCTATCTTGAAAGGAGCTGAAGCCCGAGGCCATTACAAGCACAGCCTGAAGAGAGGCTGATTTCATGGGTTTGCTGGTTTGCAGCACAGTTACCACTCGTACTGCTACCACACAGCATAGTATCTTCAAAGCATCMTAATGACCTGGGCAGCTGGCTTGTCATCTCGCTCAGGTTTGTGGAGGAAACTATTACTGATGGCTTTCAAAAGTGACCCATGCACCTCACCAGGGTACTAGTGACATAGAAGAAGCAGCGGGCAGCAACCACATCTTCATCCCTAAAGTTTCCGCCATGAGCAAGTGACGAGTCCAAACGATGGGTTTTGCTTTCTCCTTCCCACAATCAAAAAAAAAGAAAAAATTAAGCGTGCTCTCAGGACTCATTGAAGCCCCTRCAGCTGGAGGCCACGTACCTGTAGGGCCCCCCCAGACCCAACGGAGGAAAAGCAGCTTATGAGGAAGGTGAGGGACCCATCCGTGCTGCACCCCGCAAGCTGGCCCGCAGGAAAGCTGTGACCCAACCCGCTCTGCTTTCACACACAAAGCAAGAAAAAATCAGTGTTTGTCACTCAGTTGAGTCTCAGCGCTATGAAGTGAGCTGAGGTCTTCAAACAGTCAAAGAAGAAGGAAAAAAAAAAGGCAAAAAAACCTGTCAAAATGCAACCAAAGAAACGCCACCAGAAAACCCTACTACAGCAAATTAAAAAAAAAAAACAAAAAACAAACAAAACCCACAAATAAACGTAATTAAAGTATAGAGTAACTACAATGCCAGCAAAGGGGGAGGAGGAGTGAGGAGAGGAACTTGTCACCAATTCAGAGATGATAGTTTTGGGTTTTTTCATATATTCAGGAACAATAATTAAAGGCAGAACACAAAYGAGATCCAATTTGTCACACAACACCTGCAATCAGCTGAGTGAAAAAACTACATAAATAAAACTCCAAACCAAAAACCTCACTGTTCAAGTCCTACRTTGCAAAGTATACTTCATGATTGTTTAATTAAAGTCATTTTTAGCTTTGCATGGCTGCAATCACCAAACATTGTCTCCCTGTCAGCATTTGAGGGGCTAACATACTGTTGCCAACAATTAGCACAAATCTGGCTGACATTGTTTTCTCCAAAAATAAACCATGCATGTTAAGTAGCTTGAGAACAAACATGAAAACAAGATTTTAGGATAACATTTTTCTTCTTAGTGGAAACACAGTCCTGCAGGAAGCCCAGGTAATCACTCCAGGTTCCACTCMACCACCACCACCACACACCTTTGCTGCTGGAGAAGTACCACCAGGACATAAATTGGAAGTTCTGAACACCTGTGATTAAGAAACCTTTCTAAGCAGAGGGAAGACATTAACTCCAGTCTCTTGGCCAAAATCCATTTGGGATGTTTTCTCTTCTTCACCAGCAATGATCTGAGCATGGGCATCGTGGCAAGAGAAGAGTGTACAAGAAAACAGCCTCTATGAAGTCCTTTTCTTCTGGAAAATTGACTATTCCCTAACCTGAGCCATCAAGAAGAAAAATACAACAAAACTGAAATAACACCACGAGCACACAAGTCACTTGGCTTGGGAAGGGTGCAGTCCTCTGAATTAGGAGCATTKGAGAAGCAAGCATGCACGCACTTCTAATGGCTTCTTTGTTCACCACCCATCTTCAACCTTAGGACCCAGACATTCACCCATGATATGCTCCATCCCAGATGTGGTTGCCCAACAAAAATGATTAAACGTGACTCAGAGAACAAAGATGACTCTCTAGTTCTCCTGAAAAAATCGGATCTTTCAATACAGACCGAAACTGCCAGAAAGGGAAGAAAATGGCTTCTTATTGTTGTTTACCRTCAGGACTATTTGAGCTCTGACAATGGAAATCATGAACCTAATCTGACGATTAGAAGCAGATACATACTCCAGTTCTGAAGCCAACACATCTCCTTTCCAGCACTTGCCTGGCACAYGGATTAGAAGTAAAGGTGGCTTTGGGTGGCAGAGAAACAGGCAGGGGCCTYGTCCATACTCCTGACTATGCGCTCTTACACAAAGTATACTATGTCATTACAAAWCTAATGCTGGAAAGCCTTTACCAGACTGAAGAAGTTAACATTTTCTACTCAGTGGATAGGAAGTCTATAACTGCTTATTTTATACCCTGTTCTCATCTCTGAAGGCTTTTATTCTCTAGAGCAAATTAATCAGGCAGCTTGCATTATATGTTCTTTCTCCCAGCCTGGCTCCTCTCGGCATCTCTATTGATCTTCACTCAGTAAGCCATTAGCAAAAGGTTTTGAAAATTTGCTGGTTTTATAGTTCCCAGAGAAAGCTGAGTCCAATTTAGGGGGATTGCCAGATTCAGGTTTGAGAGCTCAATCCTTCAGGGGAAAGATCACCATTTTTCAAAACACGCAACAAATCCCGTTCTGCTGTTCACTCACATGTGCCTGTGTTTCTACTGCTCAATGCTCCTTCCTGCCAAAGGAGGTTTTAAATGACCAGAGGGAAAGGGATTGAGAGGGAACAGACGAGAAAGTGCCACATACCTACAGCCAGCAAATAAGCCAGGAGGAAAAAAAAARAAAAAATTCTACAAGATTGATGCAAATAAAAATAGGAGAAAGATATGAAGCGATGGGTAGGAAGGTGACAACTTTTAATAAGTAACTGTAAGCTTTTGGACAAATTATTTTTCCCTTGGGCTCCACAAGGTCATCCCTCCAATATACCTCCCTCAGGGTCCCATTTCCTCTSTAATCCAATAAAGCCACAGCGGTAAAGAAAATCGGTGCAATTTCAATGTATTTTTGCCATGCTTTTTTGGTGTGTGCGTGCAAGATGACCTTTGTTCCTTCTCCCCTTTTAAGTAGTTTTCTCTACACATGCATGAAAGCAACTTAAAATAAACCAAACTAAAATTGATCATCCACCCTTCCCCTTAAATAGCGCATTAGATCCTGCAAACATAGTCGGCCTTGCCGACTCAACTGAAGAGACCCGGACTTGCTGAAGCGTGCCTGACCCCCCCCCGAAGGAAGAGGACCACCCCAGAAGATGCGCACACAGACAGAAGCACTGGCTGTCCCGAGGGCTTCATACCCCGCGTGCATGTGCACACTGCAATTCTGTTGTGTCGAGCCTCCAGCTGACTTCCACGCCGTGGACCTTATCCCCTGGCAAACAATGGCGCCCATTCTCCCGCCCGTCCCCCACAGCCAGCGGTACGCCCTGGGTCCTGCTGAACCCAGCAGGCACAAATGCCAGCCTGGTGTAACCTTACCGGCTCGCGGCCCTCGCACAAAGCTGGGCTGGCGGCTCAGCCACAGCCCGTTAAGGGAGCTGCAGCCCGGCCCGTGCATCTCCACACCCTGCCGAGGGAGCAAAGTGGTGGAACGAGTTCGGCAGCCAGGGGAAGAGCTGAGGCAGGGGTGGCAACAAGCAAGAAATGCCAGGAACAAAAGAGAAAACAAGATTCTGCAAGAGATTAAAACCTCAGTTTTAGACCTGAACTTGCCCAAAGTCCAGGGATGTGGAGATCTAAATCAACAAGGAAGTAAATTTATTTTTTTTTTTTAATTATTTACAGTTAGAGACCGTGCAGCTCTAGGACTATCACACTGAAAGCAACCTGATGTAAAACACCTGTGTCAACTGCTCCTCTCTTTCTTCCCCCATTTGGGACAGTATCCCACTCCTAACTGCTGTTCTGAAGAGCACGCAATTTTAACATAAAACCTCAAACCTGAGGTTTAATTCCCTCACAGACGCAGCAACAGGAAGGCCAGACCCGCGCGCCCCCGGCTCACCCTCGCTGCGCCCGTCCGCCCCCGACCTCTCGCCCTCAAACTTCTTTGTGGCCACACCACCACGAAATCGGGACGCGTAGCCAGAGGGTTGATCAACTTAAACCCAGGACTAAGCAACACGCTGAAAACAGACCTGCTCTCTACAGCCCGGCCCGAGGGACAGTGGCTGGAGGACCACCGGGCAGCCGGCCCTTTCCTCGCCTCGCCGGACCTCACACGACCGCGGCCGAGCGCGTGGCGAGCGCCGTGCTACCGCCGGGAGGSCTGGCCAGGAGCTGCCTCGGAGCTCGAGCACACGGGGATGCGCTCCACTTCTGCTTTTAGCCTGCAGCCTGAATGTTTTATTCAAGCTCCTTCATCTCCATCCTGCTCCCTGGCAGCAGGAGCGATGCCCGATGGGAACCAGATGTGAGCCAGCCTTCCTCCTGCAAGCCACCCACCTCAGGGTGAAGGAGGTGACGGGTGGGGGGGACGAGCATGGCTAATTCTTTCTTCTTTCAACATTTACTGTCATTCAGCTCGCTACCCTTTGGTTTTGGCTGTGGCGGGTCCACACGTACCCCGGCACACCCACCCCGACCCCCCCGGCAGCACGGCACGCGTCTCCCGCCGTGGGGAGGGTGATGGCGGGGGGGGAAGCAGCAGCAGATGGAGGAAGCGCAGCCCTGCCATTTCCTGCAGCTTGCTAATCTGCACCGTGCAGCTGCAAACCCCGGGCCGGGGCACGGCGCGATGGCGTTACCGACCCGCCGCGCCGGCAAGGCCCTGCCCAGCCACCCTGTGCCTGCGCCCAGCCGARGAGGGGTCCCGGTGCCGGGGAGGCAGGACTGCAGCTCCTGCACTCCAGCCAGGAAATCCCAGTCAGCTAAATTGTGGTTTTGCTAATTCTCGTGAGAGCAAACGGCTCAGGCTGCAACGCAAGCCCAGATCAGTCTGGCCATGCTGGAGGGCGATGACTGGCCCCGGCTGGTCGGCTCTGGAGAGAGCCCGGAGTGGTGTCACAGGCAATTAATGTGATTTAGAAACCCCTCCGCCCTGCGTCCSACTAAAAAGGGAGAGGGGGAGAAAAAGAAAGGGAAAAAAAAGTAAGAAATKAAAAGGCGAAATACACCCCACGTTCCCGTTGCAGCCAGCTCCCCCAGCAGCTGCCGGTGGGGAAGGAAAGGCAGAATCAATCCCTTTCATCAGAAGCGGCTTATAACTCACAGGGGCATCCAAACTCGTTTGACAAGGGGGATAAATCTGTACTCAGGAGGAAATCGAGTTCTCTCCACTATAGATCCGATATAGATTGCATAATGAGGTGCTTCCTTGCCCACACCACCACAAAAACAAGCCGCCTGCATGCAGAAAAATAAGTATAYATAGTTTTCTTTAAAAATCCACCACCCATTTCACCTCCCCCTCACTTCAAGCAGTGAAAACAGCTTCTGTCCAACTGTCACGTGAGATTTAAGCAGAAATGAAGAAGAAAGGCAGCTTTGTGCAGCTCTCCCTGCAATTTCCCCATCTATGATGTACATGGAAAGCAGAGACGGAGAATTCGACAACACACAGAGGATGAACAAAATGTAACAACACACAGCACATATGCATCCCACACACGCTGACCTGCACACCAGCTACCACTGCCTGCTTCTCTATAGCTGGGCACTCAGCCACTCTTTGTTGGGATTTATTAAAAACGTATCAACTAAATAATAGGAATAAAGTCCCAAAGGAATATTTTTCCCTGCTGCTCCTCTGCCGTTGCAAGATTCCCTCTTTAGGCAGCGATCTAGTGCTCTAGCAGGGTCTGGAGACACTGCCCYAGCCCAGACTCACACTGGTCTGATGCAAACATGTTAATAACATGCTATGTGTGTAATTCTTTTTTTTTTTTTTTAATACAAGGAATTTAGAGGGACTCAGACCAGTCCTGGCAGCAATTATTATAGTACCTCCATGCATAACTCTCCTAATTATTCCAGCTACGACCCCAGTAATATGGCCCTCTGCTCTTTTTAAAATAGTCTTTCACATGGTTGCCCAAACTATAATTTGCTCGTTTCCCAAGATCTAAGGCTTGTATTAGCACAATCTCTCCTATGCACATTTAACCCACATCATGGGTTAAATGGTACACCAGTCTGAATTCTGGGGAAGCAATCTGCTCATAATCTTAATTATATGCCTCAGGCAATTTGGGTGGGTTTGGGGTTGGGTGGGTCTGGGGTTTGTTTGTTTGTTTGTTTTGGGTTTTGTTTGGATTTTTTAATTTTGATCCACCATTTAAAAACTTTCCAGGACATCTGTCCCCAGCAGCCCAGTATTACTAACAAGTCCCCTAAGCAGGTATGAAAAGCCTTTGAGGTTTTCTGGCTCAAAAACACATGGGAACGATCCATGGCACAACAAGATGATGAGCTGTGTTTGTGGAAGGGGCTGGAAACGAACAACAATCCACAGATACACATCCAGAAATATCCAAGCATACAGTCTGGAGGAGAAACTGTCTTTCAGTTTTGTATCTTTCCCCTCATGGAAGATTAAAAATCAATTTTGAATCTTGTCACCAAAAACCTTTAAGACAATGGATCCATTAGAGAGAAGTGAAGAGACATCTCCAGCTATCGGTTATAAAGTCATACCCCAAGACCACCAAGCCAATTTTCCCCTCCAAAATTCTTCAGCATCCACACAAACCTCACCACCCCCCACTATTTACACAATATCCAGAAAAGCTGGGGGGGGGGGGGTAGGGGGAAGTAAACCCCTGTGCATGTACAGCAGGGTTTCTACCGCACTCGGCAGACCTCCGTAAGCTGAGATGCCGAAATCCCAAGGGCAGCACGCACGGGAAGGAATCTGCTCTGGGCAGCTCTGCAAGGCGCTCTCACGTGCTTCGGCAACCCCGGCCGCATCGGCGAGCGATGCCAGAGCTACGTACGCTTGGGAGAAAGGATGAATTCACAGGCATTTCACAGAACCAAGGAGAGGCAGAGAGCAGTCAGTGGGGAAAATAGGATCATCGAGAGCGACGCGTTGCTTTGCTGTGTTGCTGCTGTCTGCACTTTCCAACTGATTCCAAAGGACTGGGGGGGAATTTCACAAACTAAATCAGGAGAATATAGAAAAAGGTGGGGGGGGGAAGAGAACAGCGACAGCCGAAGGATGTTCAGCAGCGAAAGATGCTTTTTACTCTTACAAGAACAAAAATTCACAGCTACTAAACAGGTGGAGAGAAGACCCTTTTAACAGCAACAGCTGAGAGACTGATTTGAGAACAAGAAAAAGCTCATTTTTACAGAGTGAAAAGCTCTACCCCATGTAGCTGTTTGTAGCTAGTAGAATACACTGGATTTCTTGCCTTTATCACCACAAACACGAGCCTGTTTGTAATGTAAAGCTGCAACTTAAACGGCCAGTACCAGTGTCTGTTCCTTTATACTTCGTCTCCCAATTTTATCATAAACAAACACACAGCTTACGGTTGCCTATAAATTTCATCCTCAAACTCTTCAGAACAAAACACTGTGTACTTTAATCTTAAYGTACTTCCTATCAAAAAGATCCTGCATGCAGGGTTTACAACTACTAAGCAGTAGAAGTACCGTGAGATAAGTTATCCTTGTTTTACAGAAGAAACAGAGGGACAGAGATTAAATAACTTATCTAGAAGGGGGAAAAWGTGACATGCCCCAATTTTCAACTCTGATTTTTCCAGCCCGTCCCAAGCTGTGCTGAAAGGGGCTTTGGAGGGGCTCTTGAGCAGCTACTGCAGAGGAAATATTTGCAAAAATTAAATTTCACACCCAGTTTTAATGAAACTTACACACTGACTTTCAATAAGCAGGACATGAAAAGCCTCACAAGTTTAAACAGCTCAGAGAACTGAAACTAGGTGCTTGTGCACCTGTAATTATTTGAACAGTAGGTTTTACRCAAGACCAGGAGACTTCACAAGTGCTTCTGTGTTCAGAAAAATGTACAGTGCCATCAGAGGTCAGTCCCAAAAGAACAGGCAAAGGGACAAACAGGAGTTGACAAGAAATCTAAGACAGGTCCAACCATTTTAAGTACATGGAAGAGAGAAAACACATATGCTCATGCATGGATGTGCACGTACAAACACTTTATTACAGCTAGTATATGGTTAGGGTGTGATGCAAACCAAGAAACTCCTTCAGATACCAATGAAGCTGGGTAACACCATGCGAAGGCAGACGGACACAGCTGTCCCCCTGGAACCCRCCTTCTAACATGCAAATTTATTATCAGTTTAAGATGAAGTTGTCATGAGAAAATAAATATATAATTTCCTTAAAATACTTCTCTACCTACAATCTTTATTCCGTGAATCTAGCAGAAGATTGCTGAATGCTTGACAAGGCATTGTTTCACAGACCCTTGAAAAGGTTACACTTATAAAAACCTCTACCTCTCATCAAAAGAAGAAATGCTTAAGCAGTTTAAATTTGGCGTAGCAAGAAACTTGCATACAGATTAGCTAATTTATTTGCTATGATGTTACGAGATACTGTTTTATTAGCTTAATTTGTCTTTAGCAGTACCGGAGACAAAGGTAACTACAGCTGAGTTGCTGGAGCCCATACAAGGAAAAAAAAAAGGCTTTTGAAAAAGTATCTTGTTATTCTTGCACTTGCAAACTGGTTTTTGCTTGTTTGTTTTTAAAAAAGGCTTGCTTATTTGAAGCAAATGAAGCTTTTAAAAAGCTAGCTGGCTGTTGGCAAATATTTTAGACCATTTCTCCACTTCAAAGGCTGTTAATATCAGAGATTCTACAAAGTCCACAGCACGCTAAATTGACACAAATCCCCGACAGAAACAGAGCTTATATTTAACCTACTAGCAAAATTCAGCTACCTGAATAATTAATATTCTTCAAATTAAGATCTCACTTAGCTCTCTAGGTGTACAATATTAAATCTATTACCATTTGTTAATTTGCAGCACACCAGTGGAGTTAAGATCAAAATCAGAGGGCAGACATGGAAACTTGGCACCAGTGAAGACTGAGAGTTTTGACACTGGCTACAGCAAGGCAGGATTTCACCCTTGGTCACTCCATGCTGCTTCAGTTTATTTTTCCTTCTTTCCTCCAGCTCTTTTTTTTTTCCCTTTCATATCTCTTCCGAAATACACTGCAGCTCCAGCGAGTTCCCAGCCCTCGAACAACGTGTTCTCAAAACTACGCAGCTGAGAACGCCAATACAAATGAAATCTGTGCTGCAGCTTCTATGGAGCTGGGACCACTTTATATCGTCCTGTCAGATATTGGGGGGGGAAAAAAAAAAAGAAAGAAAAAAAGACTACAATAAAAGATAAAAGTGAGCCATCTTGTTTCCTTTGAGTGTGAAAAAGCTTCAAGAGTGAAAAAATACAAAGCAGCTAATGATAATCGGTTACACAGAAACCCTCATCTGTGCATTTTGCTTCCAGGGAGCACCAAGCGTACGAGACCAAAACGCAACATCAGATCCACGTGAAATTCTGTGCCTAATCTGCAAACCAGTTACCATGACTGCACATGCAAATTGGTCAGGTAAAAGCCAGTCAGAGGAATAATTGGCTATTTGGAGGTACAAAATGACTAATCTATCACAGCCACCACATAAGTGTTTTTTTCCTTCGCTTCATAATTGCGCCACTTAATTCTCCAAGTCCAACCTAGTATTTCGGATGCAATGTGGTACAGTAAGTACTGTAACGAAGYGGGAAGCAGGAGAACCCAGGCTCTATCCAGAGCTCCACCACTGGACACAAGTCCAGACTTTCACCTGTGCCCTCCAGTCCCCGGTGGGAAGTCAAGGGACAGCTTCTAAAGGCAACTACGAAAAACACACCCATTCCCAGCAGCCTTAAACACATCTTTGTAGGGAACTGTGTATCCTCTGAAGCAGCCTTAGAAGCCGCCAGTGCTGAAAACCAGGGCGTGGGTTGCATCTCTGCTGTGTATGTCACCAATGCCACTTGTGAGCCCGATCGTCTGTCAGGACAGGTACTCCCTCCTAAACAGAGTACCTTCAACAACAGATCTTCAGCATCATTTTCCTCATGTTATTCAAACAGTACTTTCTAAAAATCATAACTTTGCAGAACTATCATATTTTCCTGCCTAGCAAAAATTTAGCATAAGTAAAAAAACCCACCACCATTTAGTCTTCTAGTAACTACAACCAGCTTCATTCCAGGTCCCCACAACTAAGGCAGGAGCAAAGCATTAGTCATTTCACCCCTCATCCAGGAGGCAATGGAAATCAGTGACAAATGATTTCCCTTATTCGCAAACACAAAGACTAGCTAGCTTCAACTTTAACACCACTTTTACCTACTAAGATACCAACTATTTTCCTGCTGGAAGTACTGATAATTTTCTTTTAATGCCTTCGTCGTGGGATATGAAATTAAATCAACTAAGGCAGAATTGTAGAAGAATATAGGAGGCAAAGCAGAACAGGTCTGTATAAAACCTTACACTCAAATGCTTAGGCTTCAAGGATGCCATGCCAGCAAGCTTTCTATTAAACACTTCAATAAAGCAGGAAAGTTAAAGCCTTGAATATTCTCCCTTCTAGGCACAGAGCAAATGGATCAGTTGCTAGTAATTATTCGCTTTCCCTGTGCTTCAGGCATTCCTATCTGTGAAATGGGCCTAATATCTTCATTAATCTAGACAGTGAGTGTTAAGTCCTACATAGGAGTCGATATACCACTGTCATCTCATTTCTAATCTTCTGAGGTTTATAACAAAACATCATCCTATATTCATATTTCCACCCCAAAATACAAGTGCTTGACCTTGAAAAGTACATAAGCAAATCAGCCTCCCACCTGCACAAAGATGTACCGGCTCACACCAAACCAACASCTATAGGCAGGCTGTAAAAGAACGTTTGTACACGTGAAACTATAGGGGAAACCAAGGCAAAAAGACAGTCCTGTGTCCGAGACTACCTAATGATGACATTACCGAGGGAAGCTTGCAGGTTTCTTATAGTTAAATTTGAAGTCCATCTTCTTGTTGGAGCTGGGAGTCCAGGGCATAACCAACTGCCCCTTCTCCTGCAACTGGGGTCAAGAAAGCCCCTGGCTCCAGACAGGTTTCTCCCATGCATTTCTGGCAGGTGCTTTCCCATCTTCTCTCTCCTTGCGTTTTCTGATGAATCCATATGCGCTGCTGGAGATGGGATTTGGCATGCCCGCTCAGATGTAAAACCCCTCTGCCCAGATGTGCTAATCCCCTGTGGCAACCCACTTCACCACACATGACCTCCAATGGCATGATTTGACAAGGTCAACGACTACTGTGCCACAGAGGTTACTTACGCTCACTGAAGTCTCCAGTGTGCACACAGGAGAGTCCCTCCCCCTCTTTTAATGCAATTAAATGCTTTTTATTTAGAAATTTGCACAATTTACATGCAATTTTCTCACCCTCCCCACACAACCAGTCTCCACTAAAACCATTTCCTGCAGCAGAGCCAGCGTTTAGCTGGGCTCAAACACTGATCTTATCCTCCCSACACTTTCTTCAATCCCTCTGTGGGATTACAGCAGGGAAAATGACACTGATGAGAAGAGCTGCTTCTTCCCCCAGTCTTTGGATTTAATATCCAATACAGGCTTCTCCTTTACACAACACATGCACACGATACAGTATAGAAAGACAGGAGGAGGAAAAAAAGAACAAAAGGCTAAAAAGAAGGAATTCGTGTGTGAACTGAGCTACAAATGCCATTTACAGACTGAACTGCTTTTAACCTTCTGCCATCAAGAGGGTTAGATACCTCATCCACTCCAAACACCCAACCAAGCACAAACAAAAGCTTGTCTCTTCTTTCTCCCTGTCACATTGAAACTAATCAGTGAAAACAAGGTAGAAACTGGGTTTTCAGAGCAATTAAATTGCAAGTGAGGTTTTATCTTTCCAAGTAATCCCTTCTGCCCTCAGCCACTCCTCGCTACCCCGTATATGACCTCACCATTCCAACTTCACAAGCTTAACTGAGACCAGAGCCATYCCAGCACCATCATCATTTCACACCATTCACTTCAGCGGACCCCCGACTTAGAAGATGACCTAAAACACAGAAAAAACACRTATCTATAATCCTGCTACGAAGGCTCAGGCCATATTCGCAGGCTTTCTTTAATCAATACACATCTGCTCCGCATCCCCCTCTCCCCCGCGTCCCGCCTCCCCTGCGCCAGAAGGGCAGTTGCGTGGCCGTGCAGTGAGCCAGATCAGGGAACCTGGGAATTCGTTCTCCTGGCAGCATAAATGCTAACGCTGGCACAAGGGAGGTAATCGGGACAAGTAGCCAGGGCAGGAAAGGACCATCCCCTTCAGCAAAAACACATACTTATATCAGATTAAAGTGGTCACAGCCCCAGCTCCCTCTCCCTATTTCTGCAAGCGTGGGAATTACCCAGCAGTGTAGAAGATCAAGTAGTTTAGCTTTGCGAAAGGGTGTCTGTCTAAATACAGAGCTATTTTCACAGCTTGTTTCTTCTCTCACCAGCTTCCCCTCCCTTTAAAAAAAAAAAAAAAAAAAAAAAAAWARWTTTKAAWAAAGGCATTTGGACCCCATCAGTCACCATGTTCTCGTACCCGGGTACGGAGCGAAGGACATGGTGCTATGCTGCAAGGGGCTGAGGACGGCAGCCCTGGGCTCCTAAATGGAAGGGTGCTAACGTTTTCTCTGGCAAGGTAAACAAACCGCGCAGTACAAAGATTAAATGACTCCATGGAACAAAAGGGAAAATAAGGACAAACAAACAAACAGAAACAAAAAAAAACCAAAAAAACCAAACAAAACTGAAACAAGAAGCAGCGGAGATGAGCGACATATGACAGATACAAACACACAGACCAAAAGCCCCAACAGGCTGCTCATTAGCTCTGAAGCCCAGCACATGGAAAAAGAGAAGAATTTACTTCTTCCTCAACTAGAATGTTTGCATAATTGTCACTTTCAATTTTACATAATTTCCTTTTCTACACATTTGTTTCGTGTTTAGGCCACCATGCATGAAATAATCCCTGTATCAGAGCACGGCCTGTCTGTGCAACACGCGGTGCTAAGGAGATTGGGCTTCCCATTTATTCCTGTGTTACATTCCAAGGAGGTGTGAACAATGCTTTATCGGACTTAAAATAATATCGACCAAACAGATATCCGCCCCAGCCAGGATGTGTTTGCCTAGGCAGATTTTTCTAAAACCATAAAGCTAAGTGAGTAAGTTATTACTTAAGCACTAATTAAATACCATTTTTCCCCTTCCCTCACAGGGCACACTGAACACAGGACAAGCACCGCACCAAATAATTCAGTCTGAAGTTTTAGGGTTGTTTCTTCCCCCACCCCCAATTAAAATTACATACTTTCACTTTGGGCATAGATTCTTCACATTTTCTTCACATTTAGTGCTGATACCCAGGTGCCCTATCAAAAAAAGCCCAGATACTGAAATATCAACACTAATTAGGTCTTTTAGACACACATTTTTAGATGCTGTTTAGAAAATCTACATTAAGAAGAGTGGGGGCAAAGGAGGAACTTTCAACATTAAAAGGARTAGTACTAAGCAACTAGGCACCCAAATTTTCATTTTTTTATTTAAAAATAGAAACAAACCATTTCAATGACCATAGTCTAAAGAGAACACAACACTATTTCTTTGTTCAGGCTGAASAAAATAGAAAACAAAGATTAAACGCTTTTAAACACAGATGATATTTAAAGTTCATTCAGCTTTAAAGCTTGACAACATAGTATTAGAAGAACAAGAAAGTCTAAAAAAAAAATACTCTGTACGTCACTGCAAAGGTTTTACCTTATAATTCAGCYGCAACCCAAACTTTGACCTTCTTGAAAGGTATCTGCAGCCCCCAGATAGAGACACTTGAATGTTTCTACTTCGGCAGCTGCCTGGGAAGCACAAGCAACGGGATGTCGATTCACCCATCGGGAAAACCTCCAGCCCCTTTCTGTTCCTTTCACCAGCATCAGGAATACGTTGCAACACACCAGCATTTACTCTTTTCAAAAAGGCTTGATTGCCATGAAGACACAAAGCCARCTGATTTTTTTTCCCCCATGCTTTTTCACTTCCAGCCCTGCTTCCAGAATCACACTGGTTAAACTGCACTGCCGCAAGCTGCCACTCTCCCCAGAGCATCTCTCTACCACTGGGAAAGAGACCCCCCACACTCACATTCTGCTCCCTGCCATCAGAAGGGCCAGTCTTACACCATGATTAACCCCTTCCCAACCCCAAAATATGTACATGAATGCTCCAGTAAAATTGGTAAAATATGCTACGCATTGTATTTTTTCCCCCAGGTCTGTATTCTTATTGGCATGCTTTTTGTGTCTGGTTTACGCTGTAGGCACAGACTCATTATTCTTACAGTATTCAGCAGAGACCAAGTGAAGAATCACATTCTGCTTATGTTCTGAACCTCACAACAGTAATACTAGGAAAAACACCAGTGACTTCATCTGCTAAACATTTATAAACAGGGAATGGGAATTTTAACACACACATGCACAAAAGGAGAGAGATGTAAAAGAACAAAAAGAATTAATCTATTACTTGAGACAAAAATCTATTCCCCCTCCTYGGTACTTGCTCCTTTTTGCCCAGGTAAGCACACTGAAACATTGAAAATTCACCTACTGGTAATTAGCAGAAAATCAGAATTACATAAAAATCAAACCAAGAAATACCCCAAATGAAGGCAAGCTTTACTTACGTGCAGGAAACACACCACCAGAAGCTGCCCATTTCCTAGCCCTAACGCTGGAGCAGGTCCCACATTACAGCATCTCACCACGCTTCAGGAGACCATCGCCCGGTGCTGGCCGCGTTGCCACCGCTGCGGAGGACGGGCACACCGGGGAAGCAGATGCCCACCCAGCCCGAGGTGACTTGGCCGGCGGGGACAGCCGGACCTCTCTGGCTCCCGGCCCCACGGCACCACAGTCCACCAGCAGCATCCTGATAGTTTTTGCTGCCCGTTTCCATTCAGCTCGGATTTGACTCTTCCTGAAAGCCGGACGCAGTTGGGCTGAAGTTTGATTCAGACATTTGGGTTTACCTGTTTTATTGTTAACTCGATGTTACTTGCTTGCTTCCCAACACCACCGAGCACAAAGGGGTTGTCTTTCGGTCCTGCTGGTACAGTGCACAAATCTCTCATCTCCAAGTGACCACAGTAAGCGATGGAAGTAAAACCCACCAGTTGCTATATAAGTGTTAAAAAGAAAGGTCCAATCTCTCTGGCAATACACATGAACCATTCCATAAACCAARTAATCTGATTTTAGATGAATAGCACATTGTACTTAACACCAATATAAACACCTGCAATTTACATCCTGTCCTTTTCGAGGTGAAGTTAATACCCTTACAGGTTGTACTGACCTCACAAACAAAGTTACAGAGAAGTATCATGAAACATGCCCCTGTTTGAGCCACGTATCTTTATGCCAAGCACTACACTGAAGACATGCAACCAGTCACGGCGTACGAGAGCAGACCACAAACATATCAGCAAACAGCTATTTAGTAACAGTCACAGCTAGCTGACCTTCAGGCAGAAACTCAGTAACCCGGTGATGATGACATTCCTGGCCCTGGATTGTCTGCAGCATTTATTTTGGCAGCGGTAAAGAAAATCCACTGATATATTTTGACCAGGAAGCACTGATCAGGAAACCAGCAAAGCCCTCACTCCTGTCCAACAGGCGGGCTTGAACACCCTCCCCTGGAAACCCACACGTGCCTGCTTCATCCGAGCCACGCAATAGATTTCAATAATCACGAGAAATAATTTTAAGATCTTAAAATCCAGTAGCATGGCTTGCCTCGAAGCTGCAGCACAAGAGCAATATGTGCCTAGAGACCAGGAACTTCATMAGCCCAGCGATGACAACCCCGAGCAACTCCTGGGTGGAGGAAAACCAGGCAATACGCTCACGAGACTTCACAACCCAATTAATGTATTTCTCAGGACACAACACAGCTGAAGCTAAGAAACCAAGGATGCTCTGTCTGGAAACAGCTTGTGTAAACRGTTTGTTTTTTAAAAAAAGACCAACTTCAGAAATAATTCTTGGGAGCCTATCAAGAAAACAAACTACACATACTTGTTTATCTGAAGTATCACCTGGGAGTTTACATTAGTTTACATCGGCCSGTTACAGCAGTTCATAACCTCTGTTTTGGAAATGGCATGTCCTACACCTGCCAAAACACAAGCTCATTTTCTGACTGAGGCAATTGGGTTTGATGTTAACATGAGGCTCTAGACAACCTCCTATCCAACAGCCGGTAAAAAGACCATATTTTTTTGCAAAAAGCCTAAAACTTGTATAGATGACTTTGTAACGAGCATGGGAACCTTTTCCTGATTGAGCCCTGCAAGCACTTTTGCCTAGATGCAGATAAAATTTTAATTTTTAAGTCGCGTACCCTATGTGACTTAGTGTCATCCAATGATGTGGAAGAAAAGTCATGAGCTGCATGAAATCAAGTTACAGACCACGTGCAGCCCAGAGGCTCTCATTTCTGTTTCATTAACCCTCTTCCCAATACATACAGCATCAGAAACGTCAGTGCCTGTATGGAAGTCGTCTCAAAATGGTTCTCTCTACACAAGTTACGTCGACCCCACAGATGCAGCCATCTCCATAGCAATGGAAAGAAGCTCAACTCCCATCTAGTACCTGCAAGGACAGCCTGCAAACAAAAAACCTCACCGCCAAACACACACCGGGGGGCTGCCCGGAGAGCGTTAATAGGGCTTGGATAGGGTTATCAGTTTGTTTGATGTAATCAACAACATTACCATGTGCACATTATAATGAACGTACAGACATCTGCGGAGTTTGATGGATGAGCTGATAGCAGGCGAGTTATAGAATCCATCTGGTTGGAAAACCATTGTCATTTTCAGCTAAAAATCACATTAGCAAACTGATATCACAACTTGGTACGATTTAGCTTCAAATGAGAATACCAGAGTAAATGGTATTCTTTTTTCCTGGAGAGATCTTGCAAAACATTCAGTAACTCAACACTAATAGCAGTATGACAGGGTGGGGTGTTTTTTTTTGTTTGGGGTTTTGGTTTTTTTTGTTGTTGTTTGTTTTTTTTTTTTTTTTTTTTTTTTTTTTTTTTTTTTGTAATGCACCGAGTGCTTTAGTTAAGTCTGAAAAAAAAGGAAGGACGTTTCTGCCTATCTTGCAACAAAACCTCTCTTGGGATACGGGTCTGTTCTGCATCAGGAGAGTTTCCTAGTAAATGCATGAACGAGTGCTTCTATGAGAAGCAAGATTATAAATCCAGAGCATCAGTAAGGACTGATGAAGCCTAGGAGAGCTTAAGAAACCCCAAGTGAAGGCTCATATTTTAACTCTAAGAGGAGAGAGAGAACTGTGCTGGTTTTGGCTGGGATAGAGTTAATTTTCTTCATAGTAGCTAGTATGGGGCTACGTTTTGGATTTGTGTTGGTAACCCAGGGATGTTTCCGTTCCTGCTGAGCAGTGCTTACACACAGTCAAAGCCTTTTCTGCGCCTCACCCCACCCCACCAGCGAGGAGGCTGGGGGGGCACAAGAAATTGGGAGGGGACACGGCTGGGACAGCTGACCCCAATGACCAAAGGGACATCCCACACCATATGGCGTCATGCTCAGCGTATAAAGCTGGGGGAAGGAGGAGGAAGAGGGGACGGAGTGATGGTGTTTGTCTTCCTTGCGCGTGCGGCTTTTGCTTTACCTGTTAAACTGTCTTTACCTCAACCCGCGAGCTTTCTCACTTTTACCTTTCCGATTCTCTCCCCCATCCCACCTGGGGGGGGAGCGTGGGGCTTAGCTGCCGGCTGGGGTTAAACCACGACAAGAACTAAAGTCTCATACTAAATTTACACTTGTGGCAGTACCCAGAGCGTAACACGCTCAGTGGGGCATTGCACTGGTCAGTACATCCCACATGAAAGACACTTACACACCACACGCGAACCTGAGGTGGGGCAGAGGGGAGACATTTCACTAGCGGTTCACACAGGAAGATTTTGAGTTTGGCTGCAAGCTACTGACGTGACAAACGAGGCCAGAAGACACTGATGCACATACCTGCTCCCCATTATAACACCCAGCACGCACCCACAAGGACATCGCAGCGTGCTGTGCTCGCGCCCACGCAAAACCCGTCCCTGGGAGCACCCGGCCATGGACAAGCACATCCCCACCCCGTAACAGCAAAACAGGGATTACTGCCGTGGCTCCTAAGCACCGACGGCGTGAGCAGCTCTTTCATCCGAGGCTCTCCCATCACCTCGTGCGCAAACGCAGCATGCATTTCAAGTTACACATACCGAGGTTGAGAGACGGTTCCCTCCAGCCAGAGGGAAGTCCCTGAGGGGCAAATCCAGCCTCCCGTCGGGTACCCAAGCAGTGGGACCGGTGGCCGAGGTGACGCAGGCGGCGATGAAAGGACTTGCCCGGAGCTCAGAGAGGAAGCTTGTGGCGGAGTCAGAAAGAAAACCCCATTATCTCGACTTCCGGACCCCTCTGCTAACCGCCAGACCACAAAACACTTATTGTAGGATAACATTACAACAAATAGCTATTTTCTGTTAGCAGAAAACCCACTTTGCAGTTTTACTTTTAAAATCCCATTTTTACTCCAACTCCATAGGATTGCAAGCCAGCCCTGTGACACGGCATAAACAATTTCTCCCTCCTTTGCATGCCCCAGTTTTATTAAGTAATCCCCATAAAAGCAATTACTGAGCTTTGGACTGAAAAATAACTGGGGAAAAAAAAAAAAAACAGACAGCAAATTCTCTATATCTTCATTTGCATATGGATTCCCTCCCTCCCCCTTTCTAAGGTTTTTACCATGAGGTCTTTTATGTCTCTTTCAATAATCATATAATTATATGATTCCTAAAGCACATGCTGGCAACACTTCAGGGGATTTTAGTCATTACAGGTGACAAGACTTTTCTCTCCTGTCTAATGCTCGCTAGGATTTCCTTCCACTTCATCCACATATAAGATGAAGAACCGAGTGACACCCAAAGCCCTCTCCCAGACAGATTTTGGGGGCATCAGCCCTCCTCCTTCTCCATTACAGATACAGGGAAGCAGGCAGAACTGAACTGCAATGAACTTCATCCGGAATGAAGCGTTTTTTCAATTAAGCGACCCATCATTTTTCCCAGGCACCACATCCAACTATTTTAATGGCTTTCACATTTTTTCTTTAATTTTACAATCTGAAAGAAATGCCAAGGTTCCATCAAGGACCAAGAACGCCGTAATTCCATTTCTTCCAATGGTTGCAAGTTATTAACAAGCTGTCAAAACACCATAATTATTTTATATCAAGTTTGACTGATTCCATAAACATCTTTTAGCTGCATACTATCTTGAGTTTTGCTCCCCCTGAGTGCAAGTATGTGCTCAGGCTAAGTGGAATAAAGAGGCTACACATCCTCTTCAACAGCAGTGCAAGAGACGTTTATGAGCCACCAAAAAAATCAACAGCAGTAATACATTTATTAGCTGATGCACTCCATGTCATTGTAAGGTTAGAGGCATTTCTTCCTTTAAAATTCTTTGGGGTTTTAGCTCCTCTGTACAACTAAGAGCTACCAGGAAAGAAACTACAGCCTCAGTAACCCACAGGAGGGGTTAAAGAAGTGACCTTGGTGTCCGTCAGCACGCCACAGCCCGCTGAATAGCCAGAAGCCCTAAATTGTCATTTGTTTCCCAACTTGGGCTGCAGGCTTCCTCCTAACCTAAGCATCTCCTCACTAAGTACAGGCTAGATCAGGGATATGCTAGCATCAGAGTAAATCTATCTATATTTAAAATTGTAAAAAAAAAACCCACCAAACAATTACAGTCATATTTTTACGAAGCTAGAAAGAACATCTGTTGGAGAGGAAGATAATGCAATGATATCCAATGGCAAACACTATAAACTTCACATTTAGACTACAGGCACAAGTGCACCATATATATATTTTTTTCTGAATACCTCTCTATCACAACCTGTTTAGAAGAGAGCGAGGCAGCCTTTGGACAGAGGAGAGGAACCCAAGCGCAGCTCCCTTGGACTGCCAACATGCCCGGCAGTCCCCAAAATAGAACATTTGACTTCAAATTGCCACGTCTGTGTGGCACAACTATACATAGCCAGTACAAGATTAAAAAAAAACCTGCTCTGAGCACAAAGGGAGAGACAGGAATGGTGCCATAAGCCCATGTTTTGCAGCCAGTAGTGCAGGGAAATCATTCTGATCCCTTCAATCCCCTTATCCATGCCAACCACTGACCTTGCAGATGCAACTTTTGTTCAAGTTTAGTCCCTTTTTGGCTTGAAGCAAGACAGAGCTACAAAGGAAACGCTCTACATTCATCTCGGACCACGCAAGCGCTGTGTACATAGCTGCCCCCGCGCTCCTTTTCACCAGGTATTTCTGAACTTCGGATCCGGTCACTCAGTGCACAATAATTAAGCCACAAAAATCGACATGCACCTATTCACCTGTCATTAGGGCTGGACACATCTGCGGGCCCGGCTGGGCAGAGGGTGGGAGAGCCCTGCAGCCAGCGCAGTTCGCACCTGCCCGGCTTTCACAACCCCTCGCACCAGAGGAACTGGACCGACAACCAAAGGCAGGTCGTGCTTTGCCTCGGCAGCTCGGGAGCTGTTTAACCCTCTCCTCCATTTTAAACATTTTGGATTAATAACATAAAGACTGATTCTCCTTTCAGCATCTGAACAGTATTCTTAATAGTTCATTAGTTTTGGAAAAGAGACTATATTTCAAGGAGATGGAACAGGACTGGTAAAATAGTGCTCCGACTCTCCTCTCTATGCAAGGAGCACGGCTGGAGCGGTCACAGCCCCCGTTGTGCTGAAAACAGCGGAGCCAGAAGATATTTAAACAGCAAGAGCCACTTCACCTACATAAAACTCTTTTATACCTTTACCGTGATAAACTGGAGGCATTAAAGTGCAGTGAATTGGAAATTGTTCTCACTTACAGCTGGATGTTCACATACAACTGATACCAAGATGCACATCCTCCATACTGTATTTCATATCTCTATTTTTAAAAAAATATTGCATCAAGCAGGACAGAGTGTTTCAGTTTTGCTGATATTGTTTGCTCTCAAGTACTTGCTGCAGCACCGCAGACAAACTACACGATGTTCCCCATGACTTGTATCACCGGACAGAGCCCAGCCGCTACAGAAGCTGAAGCAATACCCACCTCCGGGTAGCACTTTCCCCAGCCAAGGTGCACACACGGTTTCGGATCTATGCGCAGGCAAAGCCCACCAGGTCTAGTCAAGCCTGACGCRGGGGGAGCAGCCTGCAGGGGCTCTGCCTGGAGAATTCAACACCTCACGCCAAGAAACAGAAAGCAGGAGAACAGGAGGACACCAAGAGAAAAAAAACAAAAACCACTCAAAAACCTTTATATCAGTGTAACTGTCTCCAGCCCGGCTATTGTATCTCTGTACCTATATGAATTTTTAAAGAGGTACAGTTGTGCGATACATCAGCCCTTCTGCAGAGCAAGCAGGAATCTATCAAAGAAACAAAGTGAAATATGCCAGGCCGATCTCATCCTCCCGAGCTCCCTTGTTCACTGTTATTTTCCCAGACAGTAACATTGTGATAGTCAGTCTCGTTCCGTGAAATAATTGAGCTAAACGATAAAAAGTGCATCTCATTAGCATACTGAGAGGACAGTGAAGTTTTCAGTACTGCCTAGACAAGAAGTCAAATGCACTACTGCAAGCAAACATTGATTTGGATCCTATATCATCTATTATTTCGATGAAGTGGAACATTAATTTTATTATATCCCTCTTATAAAAAAAAATCTTATCTGTGCAACACAGAGTACCTTGTATTTCTTAAATAGGATACATTCAATTTTTCTTAATTAATTATAATTTATTTTCTGAATTTCTCTGTGGTTGTTGGTCCACTTGACATTTCAACAAGCTTCATCTCATGTTCCACCCCAGGCTTCAGACTGCTGAAGAAAGGCTGAACAGTTATGCTACAGGAAACTATTTTGGAAAAATTGGTAAGATATTAAGAGGTCTTTCAAAAAACGCAAACAGACAGGGTCGAGTGCAGTTTGAACTAAAAATGGGACCTCAGGTAGGGAGGAGGGTGACTCCAGAACTCACCTGGGATTTTCACAGCCAAGCCTCAGGTAAGAAAGCCCTTTCCCTTCTCCGATGCCGTCGCAGCCACGTTAAATGCACTAATGGTGCCCTGGCCTAGGCTGCAGGCGTCCTCCTGGCCGGGGGCCGTACGTGCCACGCACACAGTCCCTCCTGTTCGGCAGCTCGCTCTCCTGTCCACAATATTCCCGTTGATCCCAGCAGGTTTTACTGATGAGGTAAAGAACTCCAGCTCCAACAAAAGAGCTGGGTCCTTCCTCATCACTGCCCACCACCCCACCGTGGTTTGCAGGGAACCTCGGTTCCTGGCCCGACTGAGCAGATACTTCAGGCTTTCCAGCGCTCACCGATCTGTTTTAGCTCTGCGTTAACCGCCTCTTATTCCTTAACAACAACAAAAATACCTTAAGTACCCGCTTTGGACAAGATGCAAAAAATCAACAGCTAGGAGAACAAATCAATGGAGACTAACAAGCCTTCGGGAAAACCAAAAGGCATTTAGAGCCTTTAGAGCGCCATCCAGAAAATCATTAGCTTTCCTGAGGTTAAAAGCACTTCTTTTAAGGAATAACCGGCCATCAGAAACACTAACTTGATATACCATCACTTGACAATTGAGTAGAAGGGAAAAATACTTCAAAATCTAGAAACTTGTTTTAAAACATAAGACTAACTATGGAAAAAAACTAAGCTGCAAAGATATGACGATACACAGAGATATGATGATAAATGAGAAGTTACATAGCTAGGTCAATGGAACTAGCACAAAACCTTTGGAACAGGAAGCTGCAGTTAAATACACTGGTTTTCTTATCAATGAGAGATCAGAGCAACAGTAACAGCACAGTGTACAACACACATGTGAAAACAGCCTTATCAAGATAACAGCTGAAGAACTTATGGATTCTGTCCAGAAGTCTACTATCACCATTCGGCTTTCTAAACTCTGCTACCCTCAAGTGCAAACAGGAGAGAAGGGACTCCGATTTAGCACTGCCAGACCTCTGGATACAAACAAAAGTAAGAGTGGGCAAAGCGTTAACCTCCTTAGGGCCTGCGACCAGATGCAGCTGGGCCCCGGTTGGGCTCGTAAGGGCAGCATCACCACTTCAACACGACGCGCACAAAGTCAAGGTCTGCCTCTCTTCAGCTCAGGGACCTGCTTCTGCACTACACGTCGCTCCACGCACATTTGCGAGCGGATTCTCCACAAGATTCTAAAAAAACCCATATGCACACACACCGGGAAAGTTAAAATTTCCATACAGCGTTCCAAAGCTTTGCTGGAATCTGTAAAAATGATAAACAACAGCCAAAAAGGAAACACAACCCCTTGTCTTTACAACTACTTTGGGAGAACAATTGCTCTCAAAGATCGCATTCATTAACATTCTGATGAAGTTCCCTTTTAGCGCTGTTTTTCATACTTGAAAGGAACAGTTATGATCAGAGAGAGCCCTCAACTACCGACTCACTCATTTAGATTCTCTCGCTCTGATTCACCAATCACCTTCAAGAATAATTAGCAGCTTCGTCTGAACGTAATGAATATACACACATGCTCACACACATACCATTCATTTTGGAAGGCAGCGAGAAATCCCCCGTTTCTCAGCCCGCCAGCTTTTCTGACCCCTGGGATGGGAACCATCTCCTGGGCAGCACCATCATCTGATGGTTTTCCAGTAGCCGCCCGTCTCACTGACCACCGCAAGCCAGCAGGTCAGGGCAAACTAAGTTTCCAGGTTGTTAACTCCAAAGTCATGTTTGGCTGGGTATTGAAAAATAAAAAACAAAACAAAACAAAACACACACCACTACACACACATCAGCTGCATGTAACCTGAGTTGGAGCCGGATTTATACAAGAAGATTCAGGGGAAGAAAGGGAAAGGGGAAGTTTTAACTTCCTATGTACAGAAAGAGGCTGCTGCTGGTTTGTCTGTGGGCTTTTTTTTTTTCTTCCCTTAATTTAAAATACACATATAATCAACTCTGTGAAAGATGGAAGGACAAGGGATCCGTAAGTCAAGTCACAAGTAAGTATGCAAGATGCAATATTTTCAAATGACAACTGCCAAAGGAAACATTGCCAGATAAGTAAAATCAAAATCCAGAATGCTTAAAATTCACACCAAAAAGCTAAAGCTTCATAAAGCCATCCCTCAGTATTAACCTTAACTGCTCGTACCCCCAGGTCAACATAGAGGAAAAGTATATATATATCTATTCTATAAAGCACCCTTTATTTACAGGAACACCAGTGGTGAGAATTTTCTTCAGTGGGGAAGGGGAATTCACAATATTTTGAGATAAAAAGAAAAACAAACACAAAACCACCTTACCTCTCCGAAATGATTCTACTATTAAATTCTGCCTAATCATTGAGAAATTTAATTTCCAGGGGGAAGCCCAAAGCTTAGCTAGCCTATTAAACATAACCACGGCTCACTGTAACATCAAGTGACAAACAAGTCTCGAAGAAGAACACAAGAGAGGATCACAACAAMCAACCACATACGCAACAAAAGCTCCTTTTAGGATTAGAAATTAAATAAAACAGACTTTCTTAGTTCAGTGTGGTTTCTAGGCTGCATGCTGACTTTTATTCYTTCTCCTCCCTCATGAACATGGAAGGTTTCAATACTTACTTATTTTCAAAATGTCATCACAGCAGATTTTAAGCACTCTTAAAAAACAAATACACACTGAAAGGCAAGTCTCCTCCAAAGCAGAAGAAAACCACCTGTTGCAGTCCAGTTCATCAGAGAACACAGCTCCACACCATGCAAAATGACCTTGTCATTTCAGTCATTTACATGGGAATATGTTGCTTTAAAGTAGTTTTGCCTTAATAATCCCCTTCCCTTGCTGCTTCATCAGATCTGCCAGACATCACCCATGGTCAAAGGCAGGGCTGCATGGAAAAATCCACACAATGCAGAGTATTTTCTCCTTTTTAGTGTTACTGGGATTTATGAAATGCACCCGATCATTAGGGCTCTCCGAGAATCTCGAATACAACATATCGCCTAGTTCAGCACCTGAAACAGGTGAATTCTGTTTGCACTATTCCCTCCGAGGCGCCAACTACCATCCGAGATGCTGAGGTGCATGCATTCTCTTGCGTGCTGGTAAATACAGTAGAAATCAATTAATTTCAGGTGGTACTGAAGTGTTTTGCAAGAGTTTGAAAGGGGAGAGTTTTGTAAAGACTCGTATATAATTTTTTTATTTCCATTTTTTTCAAAGAAAAAACAGAAGTGCTTCTACAGACAGAGGTACTTTGGGGTGGCAGAAGTTTAAGGTCACCTTCTATCCTCGTGCACCCTATTATCAAGGTTACGGTTTGGTTGATTCGATAACAAGGCTTAGCCCATTTGAAAAGCCCAGAGTTTTCCCCGTCAGCCCTGGAGGGACTGCACTATCATTTGAATTCTATTTCCTGATAATGCGCTCATCATGGTAGAAAATTTCTGCAGGAAGATGAATTTTACTTTCTTCACTGACAGCTCAGTAGAGACTCAGGGGTTTAATTGGACCTATCTGCTGATGCATATTTGACTAAGAGCGTGCCAAAAAAAAAAAAAAGAAGATACAGACAGGTCTATGGCTTGTTTTAGAGGCACACGGAAGCGGATCGCTCGCTCATTATCAGTTCTGCGTAGCCAAAGTAGTTGGCTTTCCTGTTAGGACAACACCCCACAAATGATGCCGCGGAAGGCCAAAGAATAGCCATCGCCAAGCTAACACACATCATCTTCCCACTCCGGTACCTACACACCTAGTGCTGCTCAGGGACTGCTGGGCTAAATGTCCCTCCTGAGCAGAAGCCCAGGCTCCCCAAGCAAAGGCTCCATCGCCCTGACACCAGGGTAGATGCCCAAGGCCACTGCTGACACCTCCATGGGAGCACAGGGACCATCTCTGGGACTTTGAGAAGTTGGTTCTATGAGCAAAGAAAACTCACCATAGCCACGATGCCACCAGAGCCCAGAGGCCTGCGTGGCAGGAGGGGTGGGCTGGGGAGAAGCAGAGCCCACAAACAAAATAGGATCTCAAAGTCTGAGCCAAAGATGTTGGAGATGCCAGGGCAAATCTGAGATTATTCATTACCCTGCACAGAACCATTCGTCACTGTAATGCGGGTTAATAGATAGACAAGTGACAGGAAATCTGAAATAAGAAGAGCACCCAAAACTTTGCCCACGTTTTTACCACGGTGTGTCAAAGAAAGTGGGCAAAGGCACCAGGATTGCTCATATTTACTGGGAATTCACGTTATTACGCCCGCCAAGTGACTTGTTAGGAGCTTTCTCTCGGCAACTCATTTCTTCCCCTTGTACACAAACAAAACAAAAATCAAAAGCCAAAGTCTTAGTTTGTCAATGCCCCTCTGAAAATATTAAATTTCCTGCTCTGCTTAACTTAGCTCAAACAAGGCAGGCAGTATTTGCTCAGCAAATATTGTTTGTAATAAGTTAGACAAGCAATATTTTTTTGCCAGCCTATTAACACCAGAAAAATATGTACAGTCAACAAGAGATGAAGAATTTGTTCAATTACTTCAAAAATGGGAATTACAACCAAGGGATTATTATCCATTTAAACATCTCTTTTCCACAAAATGTCAAACACTAGCCATTTGCTAACAATCTCCGGAGACAGATAAAGTAACATTTTGGCAATGCAAACACAAACTCCACGAGCCGGGGGG
>JASVER010000073.1:2748407-2891222 GCA_030449065.1 Oceanodroma leucorhoa | reverse complement strand
CGGGGCCGGTTGAGCCCCCCCTCACCCCCCTGGGTGGCACCGCCGGCAGACCCGCCGGGCGGCGAGAGGCGCTGGCTGGCCGGGGGCGAGTGGAGGGGACGGGGGGCGAGCTGGGGACGACTGGTGGGACCAGGGACGAGCTGCGGGACGGGCTGGGGGTTAAACGATGAACCGAGGGGCGGGTTGGGGGCGTCAAGGGATGAGCCGGGGACAGGGAACGACCTGAGGGATGAGTTGGGAGTTAAACGATGAGCTGAGGGACGAGGGACAGGCTGAGGGATGAGTTGGGGATTGAGGACAACCTGAGGGACACAGGAGGA
This sequence comes from Oceanodroma leucorhoa, assembly GCA_030449065.1. Lineage (NCBI taxonomy): Eukaryota > Metazoa > Chordata > Aves > Procellariiformes > Oceanodroma > Oceanodroma leucorhoa. Next base: position 2,890,902 of record JASVER010000073.1, on the reverse strand, counting down.
GCTGAGGGATGTGGGAAGAGTTGAGGGACAAGCCAGGGGACTATCCAGGGGTCAAGGGACAAGTTAGGGGACAAGCTGGTGATGAGGTGCAGGGGCAAAGGAGCTGGGCAGCCAGAGCTGTAGGTGGGCCATGGAGCAGCACAAGGGGGCTAAGGGTGAAGGCCAGGGTCACGGAGATGGGGGCAGGAGACCCTTCCTGTTCATTACCCCCTGCTCCCCATCCATCCATCTTGCTGAAGTTTCATTTGGGCTCTGCAATGCAGGAGGAGGCTGCAGTGCCCTTCTTGTTTCCCTGCTGTTTCGGGCCATCTCCAGGATCACCTCGGCCAGGGCTTGGGCCCTGGGCACTTCCCTGGAAAGGAGACCAGCGTGGTGGCCGACCAAGCAGCTGTGCGTGGCCCAACCCCAGGGACAGCACTGAGGGAGGCGTGCCTGGATCAGGGCCCCAGCGCAGAGTACCCGCTGTCCCCCGTATCGCAATGGTAGCAGGACCTAATCCTTCTGTTATCATCTTTTATTGCACGCGGTCAGATATTGCCGCACGTTACCATCACTCCTGGGTACTCCCTTCCTTGTGTGTGGCTGGCTTTGCTCCACTTGACTGACTTGGCTCCATTCCTTACATCTTTGGCTGCTTTCGCCTTCCCTGAGGGGTGGCCTCCAGTTCTGGATGTGAGAGAAGTTAGAAGGAAGTTGTGAAATAAAACCTAAAGAAGTCCACCGAGCTTCATAAATAAGCAGGGGAAAAAAAAAAATCCATGAAGGAGATTCAGTGTTAGCGGGAACCATGGAAGTAAGGGAAGCCAAAGAAGTCTCCTGTCACCTGCTCCTACTTGTGTTCCCGTTCAGTCATCGCCAGGGACGGTGGCTTCCCAGGCAAGTCCCCCCAGCAGCGGCAGGCTGGTAGCTGGGTATCCAACGCACCCATCAAAAGGCTTTGACGTGGGGACTGCAATGCCCCCCTTTCCTCAGTTTTCTCATATTCCTGCTCTAATAATGGAGCGGTTGAAAATTAGCCTCCTTCCGACGGGCTCTTCTAGAAGGGTTTCTGGTGTCTGGCAACAGTTTTCCCCTACCTTGCTTAAACAAGAGCTAAAATAAATATCACCCTTTTAAAATGGAGCATAGAAACGTCATTTAAATTTAAGCAATTTAAAACCAAAGGTAGAAATCCCAAGTGTAGTACAAAGCCTCTTAATGCAAATAGTCATTCATGCATTGCATGCCTCAATCACACTTGTATCGTGTCATTTGTGTCCTAATAAAATCCTATAATCTTTTGCGTGCCAATTAAACAAGGAAGATAGCTAAGTCTAGCCGCTTCCTTGGGTAATTACAGGCTAGTGGGGATCCAGACAGTTATCTGCCGTGGGTTTTGCTGGACTGGGGATTTCCAGTGGGGTGTTTTCTCTACTCCTGTTTCTTTAAGGGACATTTTTTGATGTGTGGTATTTTAAAAATATAACCAAGATCCAGGGGATGGTTATTAATGAAAGATCTGGAATTTAGATACACCCAGTTAAACAATGGATTGAGCTTAACAACTGTATTTGCTTTACCAATATTTTAAGAGTCACTTTCCAGAAAAGAGCATTTACACTGAGTTCAATAAACTATTTTTATATTTCTGAGCCTGTCCTTTAATTTAGAGGATAACTTTTATATTGCTTATAAGGACATCATAAGGGTAAGCCATTAAAAAAGGTAAACTGGGGAATTTTTAACAGTTTCTCTTGGTAGCACTCATTTCAGACCCGTTGTCCTTTAGGTCCTCCATCATTAATATGCATTTCTAGTTCTCTTTTTCATTCACTTTTGAATTTGCTGACCAACAAGGACAGTGGAAATTGCCTGTAAAGTTCCTTTCTTTATTTCCTGTCAGCAGGGTCATCAAGATTCTCATCCCGCTTCCGTGTTTACGTACAGGAGTTTAATGTCACTGTGAACGTAAACCAAAGATGCCTTCTGGGAAAAGTTGTGAATACAATTTTTTTTTTTTTTCAGTTAACTCCACAGATTCAGCAGCACTATGATTATCCATAGTTATCCCCAATTTTGTATATATGTATATTTTTGTTGAAAGATGCAGCAGGAGGGTCATCCAAAGGAACTAACAAAATCAAACAGTCCACATGTGAAAGGATGCTTCTATCTGAAACAGCATCTCTCTATCAATCATGCCTTTCCTTCCACCAAGGCAATTTCACATTTTCAATAGAAGGCAGTCCTACAGTGATCCCCCACCCCACCCCCCCCGGCATCAAATGGCTTTCCACACAATGATATTCATCACGTTATAACTCTAGGTGAATGATAATGGATCAGAGGGAATGAAAACAGATGGATGTTAAAACAGACAATTCCCTGCCACGAACCTGGGAGCCCTCCACTGCTGCCTAGTCCGTTCATTCAGTTCATAATTGTATTAGACATTCCAACAATAGAGAGGCCTTCTTCATTAATCCTGAATTTACTGAAAAGAAGCTTTGCAGACTATAGCTCTTTCAGTGCTTAGACAGCACCAGGCAAAATTTACCACAGGCTTAAATGGATAAAACTCAGCTAGGTAGAAACTAGCACAGAAAATTCTAAAAGAAGCAAGAGAGATTGGCTGGCCACCGAGACAAGGGAGGAGGGCAACCTAGCAGCRGCACTGCAGGTGGACAAGAGACACTCGGGTACCTTTGTAACAGAGCTGGAGCTTAGACGATAGCAAGGAAATGCATAGAAAAGCTTTCCTCTTGCTGGAGTGCAGGTGTAACTGAACTTACCCATATTGTGCCTGGGTTTGATCTGATTTTTCCCTTTTCAGCCTACAGCTAGCCACATGAGCCGGTGAATGCCAATCCCTGCCATGTGATGGGGCACAACCTTTTTGTAACCCTGGTCTGCATCAGGTGACTGGGGCTAAGCAATACAGATCGAGTCTCTTACCAGCTGTCCTGTGAGTCAGACCTTGATTACAATATTGACATTAACATTTTAATCACACGCATGCTGCTGCAGATTTTAATGACCAACTTGCTATGCCTTTGCTTTTCGAGGATCAGAAATTAGACCCTTGTTCGTAGCTTGAGTGAGTACAGCATCAGAACAGCAGCTACCATAGCAGTAAACATGGCATTGCTCTCGCCGCGAGCCTGCCCCTGGACATTAACCTCGGTGGCACTGGAACACCTCACTGGAACGGGGACTTTGTTCTCAATTACTCTATTCCTGTGTCTGGGGCAGGACTGGAAGTTATGAAAAGAGGAGAAAGGCGGTGCTTTTGTATTCTCTGTAGCCTGAGGCAATGTGAAAATCTGCCCAGTCCCTGTCTAACTATCATTTTTGGATTCCCAGGGACTTTAATCAGAGCAGACTAATCCAGAGGCTTTTCCTTCATCCTGTAGAGCTGGAAGCAGGGCTGCTATTACACTTTCCCTGCCTTCTGCCATCAGAGCAAGGTGAAGAAACCTCAGTGCAAATGAGAATCAGGCCCCAGATCTGTGTTGTTCCTCTCACCCCAAACGTACTCCACAAATAGTTGCAAATAGTGCAAGCTGAATCTGTGAGGCCTTGCTCTGTTAAAGACTGTCATGTCCAAGGTGGAAGGACAACCAAAAGGTCAGAATAAATAAACTGAATACAAAATTGCTTAAGGCAATAAAAAGGGACCACAGGCTTTCATTGCAATCTGACATGTACCAGAACATATTTCAAGATGTTAAAAAAGCTGGTTTTTGCATCACTGGGCTTAGCTGTTTTCTGTTGTTTCTCCCCCTGCTACCCCAATATTCTGCTAAAAYGCTCAGGCCTTAACTGCTTCCACAAACATGGGCTGCCTTTATCGCTTGCTTCATCGTGGTGATTTGCACTGAAAATACATAATCACTGTCAGAGTACAAAGAATCATTACGAATAATTAGTTACTTCCAATATGGCAAGTCAGTCTCATAAATCTTGAATATTTGGCTTTGGTTTTGGAAAGAGATTCCTTAATGGCTACACTTGTGAGACTCTGTTAATTGATATAAAATTGTATTCAGAATTAAATTTGTTTTAACAGATCTAAATCACCCCAATAAATCAGCTTCAGCCTATCTGCTTTAAAGGTTCAAGTACGCTTTTTTTTTTTGCCTTTGGGAGAAAGTGTGCACTTGCAATCAATGCGTGGATGGCTGGATCTGACCCTCCCCTCGTTTACTAACTGCTTCCATATGCTGACATCAGGGTGATTTTGCTGGCCTCAGAAAGCATAAACAGGAGGCAGTTCTGGGGCACTCAGCCTTCCTGCCAGGCAGGTGTGAGGGGTGCACGGCACAGCTGGGGTTTCAGCCGGCCTCAGCTATGGTGCAGCCAGTGTGTAAGAAAGGATTTGTCTGCTTCTGCTCCGAGTGGGCAAAAGAGAGGGGAGGGAATTTTAATAAGAAAAAGAAAGAATTCAAGTCTCTCTGTAATAGTCAGRTATTGTTGTTTTTATGGGTAATAGTAGTGTGAATGGTAGTTCTTATGATGCTCTTTTTTTTTTCTTCAGAAAAAGCATCTTTTTCATCTGATACCACGCGTGAGAGAAGGTGATAGTCAGTAACAGCAGCTTAATTTTATTTGACTGTATATACTCTGTTTAGCTCTAGTTTTAGGAAAGGAAGTTATTATCTCTATCCTTATTTTAAACTGGGGAAATGGAGACACAGAGAGAGAAACCCAGTGTTCCTTAACTTCTTCAGTAGGCTRTCTTGCTCACCTATGCAATGGTGAGCACAAATGCCTCCTGAGATCCTGTGTGGTAAAAGTCTGTTGGAAGAATTCCCCATTTGCATCCTGTCTGCTGTTACTGTCTGTTATCTTAAATCTCTCTCTAATTTTTTTTTCTCATCCAGAGATTCTTTCTTGCCTACTTCATCTCAGTAAAACTTTCCCCACCCTTCTCCTACCTAAGCTGCTGCCTGTATTTTTGCCCGTCTGATCTCCCTCAGGTTCTAGCTGTCAAACTTGTTCCATGTGGGCAGGCTCCGACTCCTGCCTGCAGCCTTATGAAGTTTGCTGCTCTCTACCCGGGGATTTGCATACGCAGGGCTCACATTTCGGGAGGCTGTAAGCCTTGCAGGGTGTGCGCTGCCTCTTGCTTCCTATGTGTAAAGTCTGAAAAGTGCCGTGTCTGTTGTCAGGCCCTGCAGCGTAATGATCGGGAGCTAATATTATATCTTGCTTGACTAGGTATGCCTAAATCCTGTTGGGCTCAGGGATCTATTTAATGATTCTTTTACTTGCTTTTAGGATGTTGCTAGTGTATAGCCATCACCTTCAGTGCTCAATGTGTCTTGCGGTACACTGTATTTAGGAGTGAATAAAGGTGAAAATCTTCTTAATCAGCTTTATTAAGTGCAACCATTGCAACTGTTGGTAATTTGGATAGAAGTTGCTTCTGTTTCCAAGTACATTGTAGGTTGGGCTTAGTTTACTCTTAAGTTTGTTAAAGTAAGAGAGTTTAATTTTATTCTCTCAGTGTGTATTATCAATCAGTTACTAGTTGAAAGAAAAACTATCTTAAAAGAAAGAAAAAAAGAAAACCAAAACACCCACCCTGGGAAACCTGAAAAATCAAGGCAGTAAATAGTTTTTTCTGTTCTAAGCCCGGAAACTGGGGTGAAAGCTAGTAAAAACGAACTCAGAGAAGATATATCTGGCAATCCACAACTTCCAGAGCTCTCCTAATAAAGGCTGGAGGACATGCAAATGTAACTTAACATGTGGTCAGCTACTTACGATAAACAGGTGCTAAAACATTTCTGCAGTATTTCCTCCATTAATATTTTGTCTCTTTAAAGCAACCATCAGGAAGATGTGTCATCTTAATTACAGTATCTGGGAGCAAGGAGTTTACTAGCATCTACGTACCTTGCTAATAAAGGCTTCTCTGCACTGGGCATTTTAGCTCTCTGTGTACCAGCAGCAGGCTAAACCCAAATGTAGACCGGCAAAATCACAATGGTACATAATTTATACTGGGTCGAGTTACCCTTCGTGGAAAGTAGGTGAGCTGGACAAGTGTTAAACAGGGCTTCACCCTCACTGTTGTTGATGGCTACAATGGGGAATTTATTCCCAGAATGGACAAGRCTTAACAAATTACTGCCCAGTTGTATGTTGTGATGTCTTTGGGTGGTCAGACCAACTTTGCACAAGCCAGATCAGAAGTGGATTCAAAGATATTTAGGAGAATAAAATAGTTAAAATGTTGGCTTGACTGCCTGGAATCATTTTGCAAAGAGAGAGGTAGAACTGGAAGCTAAATAGAAGGAAAACAGGAAAGACTGAAATGGATCGCTTGCTGGTAGAGTGAGCGTGTAAGAAGGACTGAATTATTCTTAACACAGAGGACTATTTTTTGCATGTGCCTCATACTATTGCTAATCTTTTGTTTTTCTTCACCTGATTCACTGATTTAATTTCACTTCTGCAAAAGAAGCAAGGAGCGTCAATTTATGAGGGGACTGTGAGGGCCTTTGGAAGGGGTTGTATTGAATTTCAGAAAGCATTTTACAAGAAGGTAGCCCGCYACAATCTTGTGCTATAGGACTTCCTTTGGAAGCATATATTTCTCCTCCATAAGTCTTTTGAACAGTTTTATACCACACATGTTTCAAGAGAATTAAATCAATAACAATCTGTACCTTTCTAACCTGAAATGCAAGCTCTGCACGGCAGGAGATCAAGCTATGCAATTAACTGTTGTCCTTTCAAAGGAATTCTGACAGATATTTATAGTTTACTGTATTCCATTTTCCTGCCATTGGAATATAACAGTACAACTGAATGCAGCTGACTGGAACTATGAAATAATTATAGCAATAACTATTTCCTTCTCTACTGGGGAAATCTTGTAAAGTGCTGAATGTGGGAACTGCTGATGTTCTTACCCCTCAGAATTCAGTCCTTACCTTTGGTTTATCATGCATCCCCAGGTAAGTCACCCAAGAGAGATTTTTTTGTTTTCCATTACCTACAGCTTTTTCTAACGTCATGTTCTAAATCTCACATTCAACTTGACGCTGAATGAATCAATGCAGTACAAATAAATAYACTTAAAAAAGCTTTCTAAATTTGGGCACGGTCACTGTATGAAGTAGAAAGACTTCTCTGTAGTAAAATAAGTCATATCTTTGTGTGGGAGTTTGGAACAGTCTATTAGGAACAAACTATGCAATATTACCAGAAGTGAATAGATTGGCATTTGAGTGCTAGGCACTTTGCAAATTTCAATATAAAGGCACTTATTTTATACCCTGAGCTGTCACTGTAACTTATGTGCTCATGCTGGTGACTTAGTAGCATAATGACAGGCCATTGTTACTAAGCTAATTAATTTTAAGCAATCTTTCCTAACAGTATGCTTGAGAATTACATTCATTTGCTGCAAACTTATGAGACGTTGGTGCATCAGGAAAATAATAATGCTGAATCTTTGAGCCACCTCTCTTGCTAGCTCAGTACGAGTCTCTTAGAGCATATTTACTGTGTCGGGTGCTCTAGATCTGAAGCTTGTTTTGTCTCTTACCAGTTGTAATATCCTCGGCTACTTTGCTTTATGGCTGTAAACCAGCAGAGGTACACMGCAGGTTCAGCTGCCCGTTAGTTCTGACACTCGACCATTTTCCRTCAAGTGGGTTGAAGATCTGCAGACGGCTTACCAGGACCTAGCAAGTGGCAAACTATGATCAGATATAGCTGGTGCTTGACTGAGGTGCTTTTGGGAGCAGTGTGGTAGGGGGTTGTGGGTTGTTTAAAAAAAAAAAAAAAAAAGTCCAGTAAGGCCAGAGTAGGCTAAGTAGCAGAGGAAATGTCTCTTCAAATCAAAGAAAGTCTTGGAATTATTTTCTAACAATGTTCACCAAAAGAGGTAGAAAAGAAGAAAGGTCCAGAAGAAGAAACACCCTCCACCTTTACCCACATGGACTGGACATGAAGTTAAATCCTTCCTCCAGCAAGAAAAGAATGAGAATGGGGAAGAGAAACTATTCTCACTTTGTTCTCACGGGTGGCACAAACTCCTTGTGGCTGTTGAGTAAGATTGTATTGTGAGGCCACCTCAGAAAGTGATGGTACTGAGTCATTCCTAGGTAACAGTTTTGTTTTGGAGTCCCTGCAACTTGTGTTAAGACTGGGTGGATAAGTGGTGGTACGGTAACAGGAGGAAAAATCCAACAACCAGCTTCTCCCAAGTTTACATGTCCTGGGAACATTGCCAGAAATGTCAAGTCCACTAGAAGGAAAGAAGCTAAGGAAATGGAGGGTGTCTTCTAAATTAACCAGATCTGAAAACTCCCCATCATTAGGKTTTTTTCCATATGAGGCTCTTATCCAGAATGCAGCGCTCTGACTGCTAGACCCACTGGTATAGTGAAGCACCAGCTTGCAACCCAACCAGTGCAGCTCAGCTTCTGGAAGTTTACTCCCGTGCATAAAGAGAAGATTTGGGCTTTCTGCACAGTGAGCTGGTGTGTGCATGAGGGTCAATACTACAGCTGAGAACTCTCCTCCTGAGAGGTCTGCARCAAACAGTACATTATTTATGTGCTCTTCTCACATTTCCCTGGATGTTATGTAAATACTAATCAAGGTGAAATTGGACTCAGCCGTGTCTAATTTTGACTTCAGTTTATTTTGGCAATAGCCAAGCAGAGGTCAGTTGCTAAATGGTCTTCTAGAGGGGCCCGGAGGTTTTCTAAGACTTTGTGCAGGTTTAAGGCAGAGTCTCTGCATAGGCTTATAACTGACTGTTRGAATCCCAGGAGCTGGAGCTCTGTTGTTCCCAAGCCTCGCACTCTCCTTTGCTTACAGCAGRAGTGGGAAAATATCAAGTCCTACCCAGCCATTGCCCTTTGACTGCAGCTGATGTTACTCATTCACATAAGCGGCAGCATGTTTTATTCCATTTAGTCAACATTTTGTTGACTGCTTGCATCCTCTCCCCATATCCTTGAGTTTTTCTCTCTGTGTTTATGACTCTTCCAGTGTGTTTTCATTCCAGTTCATCTGGGAGCAGGGGGTTTCTTTGGAAATACTTCATAGTTTTTAATTTGTTTTCTGGTTCCAGGAGTCTAGTTTTGTTGTTTGTATTTACTTGCTTATAACATCATTATATTTTTTCACCTGATTGTAGTGCTGGGAAAAAAAATGTGTCTTACTGACAGCTTTGCTAACCAAAGTCTCTTGTTCATACGTGGTAAAAGCTGGTGCACTGCAAGGCTTCCTTAATGTGCATGGGTGTGCCTGCCGAGCAGGGCGGCTATTAGTTCCGTGCGTGATGATGGTTTCTGTGATGAGCATGACTTTCTCTATTGGGAAATGAACTGTGAACACCTACTCATTTTTCATAGGCCAAAGTACAGTGATCTTTCAGCTCGCTGAATTGCCTACACCTCAAAAAGAAAGTCCCTAGGACCCTTTAGAGCGATGCTAATGAAATAGCTGGGGCTGAGCAGCTATTCTGTAAGCAGGAACCACCTCTATGAATTTAGCCATTTGCTTTCTGCCTGGCAGACTTCTGATGTGCTTGATGTACTACTTCACCCTTTTYTTTCCCCCCCTCTTTTTACRCTTGGGATTGAGGTAGCTTTTGGGTGCTTATTTCTCAAGCTTCCTTAGCTGTGATTAAACCAAAGGAAGAGGATTTGAAGTCAGTGAAACTTTGCTTAGAGTTCTGGGTCTCTCTGAAAAGCTCAAAGGCAACAGCTAAGAGAAAACAAATTAAAGRAGGCATTACTACTTTTTTCTGGGTGAAGGGGAAAAGCATTACCCATAGTATTGTTGCTAAAAAAGATAATATAAATTCAGACTTTGGAAACAAAGGAGCCTGACTCTCAAAGCATTTAGTCCTAACGTTGGACTTCAGATGCTTCCACATTTGTATCTTTGGATGATCATTAAATTTTGTTTGTGCTTTCTAACCTAAGAGTTCCCCAGTGGTACTTATCACCTCAAAGACTTGTGCCTGAGAATTTTTTTCTTTCCTCTCCCTATAGTTCTGGGGTTGTTCCTGACGTGGTCCAGCAGAAAAAAAGATGCTTAGTGGAGCTTTTGACTTTCAAAATAGCAGGACAAGGCCAGTAATGAACTTGTAATGGAGCGGTGCCCAGCAGATGGAGGGGACAGGGCCTTTGATGAAATGGGAGCTGTGGGATCTGTCTCATCAAGCAACTGTCACAGCTGTCTTCCTCCTCTAGGATGACCATAGAGAATTCATGCCAGTGCATTAGCTTCTCCCAGTGAATCAGGTGCGTGTCTGTATACACAGATGACTTTAGTCTATCTCTGATTTTCCTAATGTTAAGTCACAGCATGTGTGTATACACACCTGTTTTTTGTTGTCTTCTGAAAAAAAAGATCCCTTTTTCCTCTATGAAGAATTCTTTACGTTCTGAGATTTGGACACTATGGTCAAAATAATGAAAGGTTTTCCTTAAAGCCAAGCTTTCCAATGCAGAGGACAGAAGAACGCTATCAGATAGTCAATTTGAGTTTCAGAGCTATGCAGGTATACCTAGAAGTGTAATCCATCAGGTACTCTGATCTAAAAGTCTGGCTGAAATCTTGCAGCCGTCAGCATGACATTACTCCCAGTCACATCAAGTGTGTTGAATAGCTAATAGATGTTTTGAAAGGAGGAGTTAAATTGGCTTCCCAAAATTCACCTCAAAAATAAAGGATCTGTCTACAGCTTGGATGTTAAGGTGTGATTTCAGTTCACTGATAAATCACTAACACCTGGGGGTTTTTTGTTTCTTTTTTTCCTGAAGCTGCCATTTTAATTTGCATTTAGCTAGCYGTTAAACAATACTGTGTTATTCTATAGCAAACAGTGTGTTGGCAGGTGACTAAGATCAGAAGAAAAACTAGTTATGGTTGGGGTTTTTTTTTTGGTGGATGTGGCTTTCAGTTTAGAGCAAAGGCAGGCCTTTAAAAGTGTGTAATGAGAATGCTATAGGATGAGTGTAGTTCTCACGTCAGGTCTGATAAATTTTGCTTATACATATAGTTCAAAGTAAACTGCCACATGGTCAGCAAACTGAACTTAACCCTTCAGTCATTCTAAGCAGTAAAAAAAGAGCATGTAATGATCTGGATTCCTTGTTAGAGAGTGCAAAGGATGTTTCCTCATGTTTCCATAAGTGCAAACTTGTTTCCTCAAAGTAGGAAAAAATACAGTCAGCATCTGCTGGGTGCAGAATTCTTCATTAAGAGGCAAAGTTGCTCAGCTTTATCCTAAGAAGCTGTCTCTGAAAAACAAACAGGGGAAAAAAAGTGCAGATGAAAAGAGTGATCCTCTAATAAGCAGAAGGAATATGGAAAAGTATATTGCCAGAGAAGGTGTGTGTAGGATTTAGCTGTGCTGTTGCTGCCTGGGTTTGCTGCTGCGTTATGCACGGTGCTCATGGGCCCAGGCTTGGGTTCCACAGCTTGTGCCCAAAAGTACGCGTGTCCGTTATATGTCAGTCATTTACTTGCCTTAGTTGGTTTTTTTCCCCCCGTTTGGATTGCCAGTTCAGTAGGGAGCTGCTTTAGGGGACAGTAGGACTGAGTGCTGGAACTTGTTTGTAAGTACTTGTTTTATGCTTTGTGAGAACAGCTGGGTAGAAGGTATAAATTACTATAAATTGCCAGTCTATGCAAAAAGGTGTTTGCATAAATTATTGGAGAGCCCACTTGAACTTGTTGAGCAGTGCTTCTACCAGCATTAAGAGGTCACTTAACCCTCTGCGCGGCCCTGCTGTGGAGCCCAGTCATGCATTGCAGAATTAAATGAGTTCCACCATTTTTCTTCTGAGCATTGCCCAGAACTGATGCAAAGTGACATCTGACAGCACAGGCAAAGCAGTGACAATGTTCTGAGCCASTAGTAATAGCTGTAGAGCTAGAGCAGTTTTCCTCTATCCTTATTTTTTATTAGGTTCTCCCCTCTTTGGTGAGGAAATGTTGTCATCCCTGGCACAGTTTTTCCTTGGAAACCACCTTTGCTGAGCCATTTAATCTCAAGGCTGGCTGCACAGTGGAGTCAACGCGCTAGGAATGCTCCCACCATAATCCCTTTAAAGAACAGCTGATACCTCATTGAGAACTTTGAAAAAAACATTCCTCTTGGATGATCCTTGCCAGAAGTTAGAAGCAGTGAGGGGTGCTGACGGGGGASAGGCTGAATCGTCTCCGGAGCAGCGTGGCAGCAAACACCCCTAGAAAGGCAGGCTGCAAATTCTGTGCAGACTCCTCTCCCTCTTCCCCCCCCTGCGTTTCCTTTGTTACTAAGGAGATTTACATTGAAACAAGCTCTGCAGGACTCCTCAGGTTCCTAGCAAGGGGATCTTAATATTTCTACTCCTTTATAATTAGTAAAGGAGGGAAGAGATTAGAAAAGGTTCCTGTGAGGGATTCTTGGGGCCAAATTACTGTAAAAARGGAAAAATTATGAGTAGCCCTTTCAACCTCAATTGTGTGCTTGTGGTCAGTTTGATGGGAACCCAGAGGTAATCCCAGAGTCAGCAGCAAGGATGTGATTTACTTCACTAGGACAGAAGTAGATCAATCCTTGTTATTATTGGGTTTTTTTTATTTTTGTTTTGRGTTCTCCTGCTGTAGCTGTTGGTTCCTTGTACCGTTGCCTGTTTCTCTAGGATATCATCCTACTATGCTGAAGTCAGCTGCGAGACGATGAAGAGCAAATGAGACTCCAGGATGCCTGGATTTCTCTGGATAGTCAGGTATTTTTAAGCATTGCTCCATGAATAGGGAAAAGAAAGGGCATTCATTTTTCCAAGTGCTAGATTTACAGAAAGGAATAGGTGCCTAAGGAGGAACTTGAGGAAGAATTTAGGCACCTAAATCCAAAAGGATAATCCTCACTGCTCCTGCCTACCTCCGTAAGCGGCTGAGTATCACCACCAAGAGGGTTCCTAGGTGCTTAAAGCTCTTTTCTGTATGTCTAGAATTATCCAAGTCTTGTTGATGCTGAACTGCTCAAATCTGATCTCTCTCCTAAGCCCTGTCAAGATTAACAAACCAGGCTTTCTCCTGACTGCCTCCTGAGAGGCCCTGCTGATAGCACAGACAGAGCATGCCTACAGCATGCCTCTGCACCAACAAAACACAGAGACAGCTGCTATTTACATTCCAAAGCGGAGGAAGAGTCAGGGATATCCTGCTGCTATAAAATAGCACTGAATATTAAACGGTAAGAGAGGAGCTGTTGCACGAGCAGTGGGGTTTTGACCAATCTCTCGTGTGCTCCTCCACTGCAGCAATCTCAGCAGCCTTTTCATATTCCCTGTGATTCCTCCTTTGCAGTATCCTCAGCTCTCCCATCTTCCCTACATCTCTGCTGTCACTTCCCTCTACTTCTGACATCTTTATGCATACCTCTGCCATGTTCCAGGCTTCTTCCCATGCCCTCTAGGTTTAGCCGTGTCACAGCTGCTTTCTCCCGTTTCCTCTGTTTGGCCTACTGCTGGGAGGGAAGCGGCTCGTGTTGTGGGTTGTTGGGAGCAGTATGTGTGCTGAGCGGTTGGGTATCACGCCTGTGTCAATTGGAGAAGTTCTGCAAGAAAGCGAGTGCTGAGCAATTTTTCAGTACTGTCCGCCTGAGTCCACGTGGCAATTTAAGGGCTTGAGTTTCTTTATAGTTGTGCAGTCTGAAGGAATTTTCATGTGAGGCATAAATGGTCAAAATTTAGTGAATATGGTGGACAACTTGGAAAATACTTTGGCAATGGAACTGTTGGAGATTCAGTGTGAAGGTGAATGTAAAGAAAGTACAGAGAAGGGAGAAATTGGTAGGTTCCTGTAAAAAAGCATTTGAAATCTTAGAACAATAGTTCYCTCCTATTTCAACCCCTGTCTCTTCTGCTAGTGTCTTAATACGTATTCAGCCAGCTAACGACATCAGGTCCCCTTTCACCTTGGCAGCACTGCTGGTGATACTATTATACARCTCTGTGGTTGCTGATGCTTTTTTCCAACTGTTACACACCAACATTTTTTTCCCCATGGTGATTATGCAGGTTCTTCTGACCTTTAGAAATACGGTGCTTCTGACTGCTGCAGTGGAAACCAGCCTTTCCATTTACATCTCTCCTCAATAATTCCCAGGGCATTGCTATGATATAGACTTTTTTTGCTTCCAATATATTATCTTCTTGTAGAATTAGCCCTCARGAAATCAGCATCTGGTACCAATTATTGTTCTTTAGCTGAGGTGGCTGAATCTCCTGCCTCACAGCAGTGAAGGTCTAGAATTCCTTTACCCTGGCGTGCATGGACACCATCAGGAAAGGCAGAAGCTTTTTGTGAGACAAGGGACGTTGGCCATTGGCATGCTTCCCAGCACCTGTTGATAGCACAAAAGTGTATGTTACAGGCAGGGCTGTACAATCCCATGGTAAAAAAACACTACGAGGCTATTAAACACCCACTTTAAATTGCACCTTTGATCAAATTCCTAACCAAAGGCAGCATCGCTGCGTAGTTCTGTGTGCGTGCTTTGCAAATTACATCCCCAGATGGCTGAGATCTCTGGAGACCAGAGGGGAAGGAATGTCATGCACACAATAGAGCTGGAAAAACCTTCTGTCTTAATGGTGTCCCATCAATTCTTATCTGATAATCTCTCCTTTTGAAGGTATGTGGAAAGCCAAAAATAAGAACAAAGCRAAGCATAGACATAGACTTGCCCTGACCTGTCTTCTAGACCGTATCTCTCTGGAGCTCCACTTGCTTGCTATACTTGTCTTGCTGTGACCTCTCTCTCATCTTGCTATCAAGCTCACTTGCTGGTGTGAGAAGCTCCCCCTCCCTTCCTCCTTTCCCTCTTTCCAGCCTCTCCTCCTGTTTGTAACAGCCTCCTTGTGCTTGTCTGCCTTATCCACTTTGTCTTATATTTTCAGCAGAGATTAGAAATATCTTTTCTTCTAAGTCTCAAAGTTYTGAATTCCTCTATCTTCCTGCCACTGCTTATCTTGCTGCTGTAGTTTTAAACTCTAATACACTCCAGGATATGGTTGTCACAGGGGATGCTTGAACAAAGTCAGAGTAGTGTAGTAACCTTCCAAAACTCTCAGGAAAAGTATTTTGTCAAAAGAAGAAAGTTCAAGGCATAAAAATATGTATCTATATTTTTTAGTTTTTGAATAGGGGCAACATATGATACGGAATGATTTTGGAGCGTGTTAACTGCACTCAAGCCCTGTCTAAGATATCCACGGCTGCTTTCATGTTAAAATCCATTCTGCTCTGATCTGTCATGTGTCACTTCTAGTTCGAGGCCTCTATGGGCCTGGGAAACTTGCAGTAGCTAATTACAAGTAGTCTGGAAGGTAAAGTATTACTATRAACACAGCCTCTCTAACAGCACAGATGAGATATCAAAGCAGAAGGGGGAAGCGTGACTCGTAGCTGCTAGCAGACCGGGAAAATGAACTCTGGCTTCCCCAGTCCCAGACAGCAGCGAAGGCCGTGGGCCATCCTTCCTCCCTCCGGTGGTTCGCTCCAAATACGTCTTGGAAGGTGTGAGAACAACTTTGCATTATCTGGTGAATAGATTCTTATCGGAGTGCTCCAAAACCACTATCAGTGAATCTCGTGAACCCTTTGAGCTTAATGGAAAGGCTCTGAAGATCTATGGTTTTCAGAGCCAAAAGAAAAGAAGTACCAGGTCTTATTGTTGTTCACTGGGGAGGTTGGATTCAAGTTGTCTTACAGGCTCCTTGAAARATTTAGCCTAAAATCTTGGACTGATAGCCTTGTGGCTTAGGAAGCTCTTACCAAATGCAGACAGAGGTACTTCCCATTTGAAACTTTCTGGTTGGTCCTTAAGATATCTTTGCACACTTTGCCTTAAATGAGGGGCTGTCAGGCGTTGTCGGGATAGTAACTAACAATTTCCTTTCTTACTGCTGCCCAGTTGGGAACGTAAGTTGCYGTATTCCAAACCAGGAGATGGTTTGGATGGTTCTCTGTGATTATTTGTCTTTCTCTTTGGTTTGCCTAATTATACTTGCCCTGAAGACAGCTTTAAGACACATTATCTAGCTTTTCAAACAATGCCCTTACAATCTCTGAAGTTCACCTTGCAGTGCCCATAACCGTTTTCAGGAACCCTGTCATTTTTCCAGGGATTGGAGCATTAGGAGTGTCTAATACACTGTCTCCACTGGAAGTTGTTTACAGGACCATCTTACTGTCTCCCCTTTAACTCTTGTGCTCTTTGTGGGTTCCTCTCTCTCCCCATTTTTAGGAGAAATACAGGCGCAATTACCTTCTCAATGGAAGTAAAGCATTTAAAAATGTTAAACTTGGCAATTAGAGAATTGCAACAAGCTTGTGGCCTCTGTGGTGGCTGGGCACCTAAAAAGCACTTCCCTTCCATGGCGGGGAGGAGGACACCCAGCGCCTGCTCCAAAACTGGCAGTTCCTATTCAAGCAAAAGGCAAGCTTCCACCTGATATTAACCCTGTAGAGCCAGTGAGACAATTCAACAAATTACACTTAATGCAGCATGTATTTACTAGGAAATTAATTGCATTATATTTTTCTAACTTTTTATTTTAGGGAGAGTAAGTTAACTCTTGTTGCTTTGCTATAGGGGAAAAAAAATCAAATGAAAAGGCACATGATTTCTGCTTCTTCTGAAGTCTTTGTATTGTTATGCTGAATAGCTGCAAACAATTTGCATTACAATGTAGCATAAATAAGAGATGCCACCAACTGAAGTGTAAACTGAGCAAAATGTGGGGAGCTTTCAGTGCAACCGAATCTAAGTGGTTTGAGGCAAGGTTGGACAGAACTCAGAGGTGAGAATACAAGRCACTGTTGGGTCTTGGACAAGCCCTGTGGTCAGCAAAAGTCCTAACTTTAAKGTGCCCAGCTGATCTTAATTTTCAGTATAAGTAATGTAATGTGTGTGGTTKAGATGCCAAAATTGTCAGGCAAAGAGGATGGGGGGGTGGAAAATAAACGCTGTAGAACAGGATTAGATGRGATTAAAGTCTGAAATGATCATACAGCACTGGGTAGTAGATACTGCCACAGCTAACTCAATAAAACTCAGTGGGACAGTTGGCATCGCACATTTTCAAGCAGCAAGTCATAAATCTATATTCATGTGAAATCTTCTGCACTCAGTCTGATGGGAATAGAAACACGACACAGCTTCAGGTGCTGGTTTAGGGGAATAAAGCACARGTTGCTGCCTTGCAGGGACAGGTCTCCTCTAGGAAAAATGGAAAGCAACTTGAATGATGTAKGTAATTATGCTTGTTTGCAGGGCTATGTAATTTCTACAAACCCACTGAGAATCCTTAAAACCTGAGATGAAAACCAGCTATAGATATATTTTTAACAAGTTGTCTATATACATTTATATATACATATATAGCAATTGTTATAATAGTTGCCAGTTCAACAGTCCAAAGCACATAAACACTTGCTTACCTTTTATAAATTAAACCACATACTTAAGTGCTTTGCTGGACAGGCAAGTACTTAAGTATTTTGCTTAAATGCTGGGCTGAGTCAGGTCAGAATGAATTTGAGTTCTTCTTGTCTCACTGTTAGTATGAAATTACTTACCTTAGAGCTAACCTGTGCTTTGAAGACCAGCRTCAAAAAGGTGGTACAGAGAAGATGTGTTCTTGCGTCAGCGTTGTGTTTCATTAACGCGACGTACGTGGTGCACGTGCTGCTGCCGACGGCGCTTTGGCAGTGTGGGAGGACCAGGACGTGGGATCTGTGCGGCAGGGCTGGTTGCAGTCTGGAGCTCTTTACTTAACCAAGTGTTCTTCAGGCTTTGGATCAAATAGATCTTTGAACTGTTGCAGACTTCAACTCTGCCAGCCCCCAACCATGAGGTAACCGTTTGCTAGGTCCAATATGAGTCATAGATGGGGAGGATATTTCTGGTTTCCAATTAAAGAAAAATAATGGCGAAGCTCATAATCATGAGCGAAAGGTCTCTGCCGTAATGGGAACCAGCTGGTGTGGTGGGCCGTTTCAGACTAAAATCTGTCTTTGTTCAAAATGTGGCCCCATCATTATCACGGTTGGAAACAATCCTTGGTGCTGACACGGTAATGACAGCTTCATGTTTTAGACACATCTAATGGCACTAAGTCCTGATCTTAGCAGGCATTTATCAAGATAAGTAAGCCAGTCAGGCAAGAGCATGGTGGGCTGACTGTATTCCTTTAGATAACGACATGCGTATTTCCTCTCTTGGAAGAATAATGAACAGAATATGACTGTCAAAATATTTCCCTCTGGAGACACTCCAAAATAACTGACACTTACATGAGCTCAGTGCCATCAGCGATGTGAGCTTCCTCACAAACCTGGAAGAAGTGGAGCTAYGGCCAAGAGAAATGTGAGGGTTTCTCCTTAAAACAAACCAGACCCTGGGAGAATAATTTTCTCACAAATCCCCATAGTTCTCACTTGCAATTGGACCTCTCCTGGGAATAGCTCCACTATCATGGTCAGTAAATCAGATGGTATGGTATGTCCTTTAGGTCTTTTGAAGCTGATGGACAAGGTCCTGGTGGTTTCGGTGAGGTTGTTTCTCATGTAGCATTGTCTTACACTTGTTTTAGCTGAAATTTTCACTAGAATTCTTCAAAACAGCAGAGAATCAGGCCTTGCAAGTTCAACTTTACAACTCTTGGATTTTCCTCTTAATCCAACTGGAAAATAGCTCTGCTAATGACTTGTCTGCAAAATAAAGTGCACGCACAGATTCATGCAGAGCTTAATGTGCTCGCCTGGCGTACCCCCCTCTTCAGCTATTTGCCTTTGAGAATTCTGGGAAATGCATCTAACGAGCAAAGAGTCTGTTTCTAGAAGCTGTTGTTGTTTTAGGGAGGATCYATTAAAAAGGCATAGCTGGGAATTTGAAAGGCGTTATTTAGAGTGCTAGCGCACTTCTGTCTAACCGAAAGAGGAACGTGGCCGAGGTGGCTGGAGTGAGTTAGTGCTGCTTTGAGCTCGGAGAGAGCTAATGGCCCATGCCACACAGGACACACTTCTCCTGTGACGGAAGAGTGTGCTGTAACGGTAGAGTAAGCTCCTGCAACGCTGCAGCACAGGTCAGAGCTGGAAAGTGTACATAAAAGGCTCTCCCTGTAGAACAGGTCAGGTCATGCTGCTGATTAAATGCGTCCTGTGAAGGTGTCATAACACTCTCCAGTCTGGGCAGCTGGGAAGTATGAGAGTAGGGTTTTGCAAGACTGGATTAAGGTGAGTTTATTCCCTTTTCATTCTTTCAAATGTAGATTTGTCCCTGTTGAGTTAAGCTGTGATGAACTTACTTTTTACTGTAGGCRAAGAGCTGATTCTCGCGCTGATGAAGTGACTCTCGTATTTTTGCTGACCTCTTTTCCATGCTATTCACTGCAGATTTCATGAATTTTCTGTATGGGCAGCCTAGAAAATAGTTTCTTGTAGCTGGGGGGGAGCTCTGTCAAGTTGTTAGCTGCCAAGATCCCTCTTTTCCTGAGTGTTTCCCTCAGAGTCTCAGGGTCTGGGGGATGCTAGAGGCGATCAGGACAGTAGCATCTCTGATACGGGATCCGCTGTGCGTCCAGTTCCACGGTGGACAAAAGGATGCCTTCTGCAGGTCTTCACAGCGGAGTCAAGTAGRAAAGGTCTTTTAGTTTTCATGGTACTACGGGGTGATATTGGAATCCAAACTTATCCCTGTGCTCTTTGAAGCCAGGGTAAGATGCTGGCATAGGAATTGCTCTTTGTCAAATGTCCCTTGGTGTTTGGACAGCAGCATTTTTTCAGGAGATATTGAATGGCTCTCAATTGTGCAGCAGTCTCTTATGTTTGGGTAGGAAGTTAGACACAGCCATGCTGGAGTRTAGCTTCCAGAATACCCACAGCTCCTCAAACAATTCTCACAGCTCTTCAAACATGAATCTGAACTGAACRTTAGTGTCTAATCCTAGCACACAGTCTTAAACAGTATGTAAATCTGCAAATGTCTACTGTAGCATCAGTGGAAGGGGGYTATTTTAACCTTGCAAGACATTAAAAATTCAGGGGTCGATACCAGAAGGGAATGGCTGGTGCTGTTGATCCTGAGCATTCAATAACATAACTTGAAATATGCATCTCGGGGAGCAGATGACAAACCCTTGCACACGAGGGAGGAGAGCAACACGAAGGCTCATCTTTGTTGTATTTTCAGTCTACATACCTGCAGAAAGTATGGAGAAGAGACAGCAGGATACGGTGGCCGGGACAGTGTTTGGAGAGCAGGGACCGCAGCTGGGTAAGGTGTTCAGGTGCATGAGGGGGAGGCAGAAATCTGAACTTCCATTGAAAGCACATTACCTTGTTCTTACCTGCTGTGTGCCGTGGGGCTACTCGCTGCTTGCAATGCTGTGTTGGGTGGGGAAGCTGCCGGGACAGGGGCGACCTCCTGCCTGCACCACGCAGCACCCGGGGCTCCTCGCCTGCTCCCCCGCTGCACATGTGCAATAAAAGCAGGCAGCAGGAGAAAGGTATTTCTTCATATCTGAGAAGCAATGAATGGTATCACAGACAAGGCAAACAGGCAGTTAAGAGTGGGTGGGAACAAAACCCCTACATTTTCCCTTGTTTGTCTYTTAACAATTGATATTTACAATGAAGTCCAACCCCAGCCTCCAAACAAATGTTYCTGTGTGACATGGTTTTACCAAGAAAGGATAGTAAAACATCAGCAGTAAAATAATATTTATAGAGCTATGTATTTGTGAAAGCGACTGTGGTTTTCTAGGTAAATAGTTTCTGGATTATTCAAAATACTCTGTATGTCTGTCAAAATCCTTGTGTCATGTGGAATATTTCCCACAGAGTTTCCTAGAGAACCTCTTTTTAACTGCTGGTGGTAAACCTGTAATGCTATGTTAGGTTTTTAATAGCTTGCAAAGGTCCCTGATTGATTTTTCACACGTTTATTTCCACAGCAATAAGGTTTTACATACTGAGATGTGGGAAGGAAAGGGGAAAAAAAAAAATCAGATGATGTTGAATGTGTTTCAAAACCTGTGCCTAAATGTCTGTCCTTAAAAGGCTCTCAACCTGGGGGTGGTTAAACTAATTACATTAGCAGTACTTGAGGAGAGCTGGAAAGCTTGCACTTTCTCAAGTAGGGGATCACTTCTTTTCCTCAAAGACGAAATAATTTGCACAAAAAMCCTGAAAATCCCTTGCTAAGCTGCATGCTGACACCTGCAACGTGGATGTTTCTCCTGGTGCTGTTGAACAGCAGCAGGAGCTGCCCGTCCTGGTGTCCGTGGTGGGGCTGTGGTGGCTGGGTCCCCATGTCACACGCGAGGCGGTGCTGCCCGGTTGCAGAGTTTGGCCGTGCCTTGCTTTTTCATCAGCTCAAACACCGTTTGCTGTAGCGCTCCCCCTCTTGTCATCTCATGTTATTTCTGTGCACTAGAAGAGTAGCGCGGAGATACTGGGATAATTGGACGTGTGGGAGAAAAGATCTGGARATGTGGGTTTCAGTCCTAGTGCTCCTGCTGTGCAACCTCGGCCAGCTCCAGCGGTGCTGTTCTTCACTGTCCGCTTCGGCTGGAAACCCTCCCGGCTGCCTTTGTCCCCTGCTTGGCTGCTGTATCACACAACAGAGTAGAAAAGACACCTGATGTGACACGAGTGACAATTATGACCCAGAACCCGCCCTAGGAATTGTCCTTACAAGTTAAACTTCAAATGTCTGCAAAGCCTTGATGAGGTTTAATGGGCTGTAGGCAGTTTTGTCATTTACACAGCAAACATCATTATTGGGAATATTTCCTTCCATATCTCATAGTAGCTTTTCTAAAGACTGGAGTCCAGCCTAGCTCTTTCAGAGCTTCTGAGTAAACAAACAAGCATGCATCCTACTTGAAAAAAAGACTGGCAATTTAAAAAGACATCTTGCATTGTACAAACAGGAAGGATTGTAAAACACACTTTGCAGGGAGTCAGTGGAAAAGCATTCAGTCTAGTTTATAATCACAGCACAATGAAATATCCTGAACATAAATAGCAAGAAATCAATTTTCTTTAGAAAAAGTAAAATAAAGAGCATTAAATGATCATTTGACTAGATAACTGCAGTTTACGCGGTGATATAACTGTCAGCTTGCCTGTGCACAATAATGGAATTAATGCAGAGGGGGTATGGTTTAGATGTCTCCTTCTTTACAGTTGACAATAACTCCCTTGTTTTCTCTAGTGAGTAGATGTTTATATTCTAATTTTGTCTCTGCAGGCTACACAGAGCCTTAAACTTGCAAAAGGGATTTGTGAGCAGCTTGCTTGTCAAGAACAAATACTAGTCAAAAGAAATGCATGACTTATTGACCTTGAGTTCACTGAACCTTCATCTTGATGCTTCCGCACCACTAAGGAATCGGCTTCTCCGAAAATTAAAGTTCCCAGATTAGAATAGAAGCTTTGACAAAGGACCTGTATGGCTTTACAAATACACATCGATTAGAGGACTTTAAAAGAGCTTTGTTAGAACAATGGGATTATGGAAAGCAAATGTTTGAGAGGTAAGAGACCAATTGAGGTCAAAGTTGATGAAAACCAGACTTTTGAAAATATGGAATTTCTTATTTGCATTTTGACTAAAAACCTTAACTCTTTGTCCTTACCTCTAACGTTATTCATTTGGAGATAGTGACAGTATCTGGCTGCCCCAGTCATGTTGTCCAGATGATAGGCTGTGGAAAGAGACTGAGTTTCACAAAGACCTCAGTTTCAGTGTGTGTGCCCRGTATTTATTTTGTGGTGTCTGATTCAGATTGGTTTGTTGCATTTTCCAAGTTTTTATAAGTTTTTAAGGAAGCTTACAGGAATATTTGAAATTCATATTCTTTTAATATCTGTGTTTAATAACTACGTAGCCACGACATCTTTTTTTCCCCTGAAGAAACATCTCTCCAAAAATCAGCCCAAAGGTTTCCATACAATGTCAGGGCTAAATGAACTTTTAATAGTTTTAACTTGGTTCTCAAACTTTTTGAAGCTTCAGACCTGCAGTTCCTGCCAAATATGAGAGTTAATGCTAAAATGAAATTTGTGACAGATTAATATTGCCTATACAGACATGTGCAAAGGAAATGCATTCTTCCACTACAGAACAGTGCRTTTGTGCACATATGTGACTGTGATGTGAATGTAAGTGTTAAGTACTTCTATTACGTGTATACATGTCCACAAAATGAGATAGAATTTTGTTTAAAAGTATATACATAATAAAATTGCATATGCTTTTCATATTCTCAGGAAACATCTTCTGTGTGGATGGTAGTTAATTTTTTTTTTTAACCAATTTACTACATTGGTTCCAAGGTTATAACTCCTATATATTTTACCTATTTAATTACAAAGGTATTTGTATGACGAGAAAACTTGGAAAACCGAGAAAACTTGTTTTGCTTACCCCATAATCTGCAGTTTGCTTTGATGATAGTATGTCATAATTCCTCCTGGGTGCCAGTCAAAACAAAGACTTTGCCCTGTACACAAGCAGTTCTTGTTTGGATGGTTTTGGTATTTTGAAATGTGGAGTAAAATCCAAGACAGATAATTTCCCTTCCTGTAGCTGAATAAGGATAAGGCTGAAAGTGTGAAGAAGCTTTAAGCTTAAAGTATCGGAGGATTTGATCCCCTTAACACAGTGCCACTGTGACGCTGTGCTGTATCGTGAACAGTTCAAAAGCAAAAGTAGGGGAAAGAAAAACGGTTTTGAAACCTTTCAAACTGTCAACTTTTGCTGAAAGAGGATTCTTTAGATGATGTCAGCAATGAAACCTGATGGAAAATATTTCTTTAGTGTTTTGAATCTTCCAGAGATAGAGTACATTTTAGGTGCATATATATTTTCATGGTTTCTTTTTTTTTTTTTACTTCCTTATGCCACTTACTTGAATTAATAGTTGTGTTTTTTTTTTTTTTTGGCAGCTACCAGGTGTTTGTTTTAATGGTACCATTGAATTATGTCACTTCAACTACAGTCACTGCACTTATGTGCACTCACTGATATTTTTCTGGCTAAAAGAAAGCTTAAATTTATCTTTTGAAGCTTAGATGGATGGACAAAACAAAGTATTCCATGAAATCATGTATCACCAAGAAATTACAGTCAATATTGTGAAATATCTTACCATTTACACGACTTGTTCGTGGCTCAGGTTCACTGAAGTAGCTGCCTTGTCTGTCTGTATATTTCTGCTTGGAGAATCAGTTGGTTGAGCCTGAGGTTATGCTTATGTTTAAAGACAAGCTCAAGGCTTCTGATTTGGGATATCAGTTAAAGGGCGGAGGAGAAATGTGTGGAGCTGCAAACTTGGAGACCAGCCATTTGATGCTTATCTGTGTAACCAAACTACTGCAGTCCCGGGTCAGTGCGCCGGCTCCGGCGGTGACGGGAGTGGGTTACAGAAGAGGAAGCAGATCAGGGTCTTTACACAAGAGTCCTTCTCTKTTGCAGGTTTCCTCAGCCACAAGTTGAAGGTTGTATGTCATACCTTGAAAGCCAGTTACTTCATTTRTCCTTTCTTGTCTGTAAAATGGGAACAACTTTTCATTTTCTCAATTGGTTTGAGATCTGTGGATGAAAAGGCAGCRTAGTTATCGTGATTAGCTATCCTTTTAGTGAGTCTATTTTAGACAGTACTGAATCAAAACCACTCAATCTCCTGTTTGCTCTTGAGTTCAGAAATTGCTGAGAATTTAATTTTTAGGCTGAGATGTGGAGTTTTACGGCTATCTCATAGTCTGAACTAAGATTATCTACTGTCTCAAGTAGAAGACAAGAAGAATAGTGAATAGCCTCAGACAAGACACACAATGAAGTTTCCAGCAACCTTCCTGAAGTGCCTTGGGAGAGTTAATCATATCCCTGCAGCACCGCTTGCTATCAAACCACTATTTGTCAGGCATTAATGAAGGGACTACACCCACCATAGAAGTGGTAAACAGGGGAGAGCATCAGCGTGCACAGTGCTTTCCTGGTGACCATCCAACCACTGTGGTACCCAGAGCTGTGCAGGTTGCTTTGTAATGCAGATTACTCTAGCTGGAGGTTGAAAGTATATCAAAAGCAATGCAAGTGCAAGCTTATTTAATAATGCGAGTGGAGGGCAAACCCTGGGAGCTGTTAAAAATACCAGCACAGAAGAAGCTTTTCTGTTGACCATTTTCTTTTGGGACCGTTGTCAGTCCCAGATTTTTATTTTTTTTTCCTTTTAGATTTCAAGTAGACAACAGCTCTATTTTAAAGATAGCACAGTATCCTGCCAAATGGTGGTGGGCAGATAAAGAAACCAGCTGCAGCTGGGGCTGCCCGTGGTGCCCAGGTGCTGCAAAGGCAGGCTGGCTGTTAAGTTTGTGACCAGGCAGGGGTGAAAAAAGGTCAAGAAGAATCTYGCTGTTCCCAGTGTCTGTCAGTAAGTAATCATGCAGATAAAAATCACACCACTCCCTCAGCTCAACAAAAAATTTCTTTCTCTATCTATATATCCATATAACATTACAATACAAGCCTCAGGGCATCTCTTGTCCTTATCTAAACAAAAGTCTTCTCTGAAAACCTTAGTCATGCAAGTTATGGCATGAAATCACCCTTTCAGCAGAAAAATGGTAATTTTGCATCTGGAGTCAAAGGAGGACTGGCTTGGTGTACAAAGCTATTATGTTTCTCAGATCCAATCACCCTTAGTAATTTGGGAGCAACTCGCAGATCAGTCTATAAGGTTTTTTTCAGTGCAGGTATAAATCCCACTGAAGCTGTACCTGGGTTTTTCTTTGGGTCCTGCTGGCATATAAATTCTATGTAGTGTTATCTGCCTTCTCTGTGGAAGGCATAAGAAAAATGACAGACAAAAGAAATTAAATGGGAATGACCTGCAAATAAATATAGGTCTGCAACACTGGATTATTGTACTGTGATTAAAGTGAGGACGAGAAAAAGGGTATTTTGGAGAAAAGCAGGGAGTTTGCATAGGGCAACATGCTGTTGGTGCAGTTTTTGTGAAAGCACTTCCAGTTGTCATGGTGGGTAAATTAAAAATGAAAAAACTATGTTGCATGTGATTATCAATTGCCACCTATTTTTTTCCAGGTTTGCTGCAGAGGAACWGACGTATCTTGCCTCTGCATCGTGTTTGGCGATTCTTCTCCTTGATCCCAGTTGTCTGTGGGCCAACAYACAGAATATTTTTGCAAACCAAGAGGAGGAGGAGGGAGCTGTGTGCCCTATTTGGGCAGTGTCTGTACAGTTCTAGGGGGCTGTGGAGGATGCAGGTAGGTAAGCAGATACAGCTACCTCCTGGGAAACAAATCTCTGTGAGAGAATCCTTTTCCAGAAAGAAACCTCTGTGGGTTCCTCAGTTTGTGTAGCATTAACTTGCACAGTTCACACTGAAAAGTATCTTAAAACATTCCTTAGAGGAAAGGATCATTATATGTAATTATTTTTGTCTTTGTGCTTTAAAAATAATTTATTTGTCCTTATTAGTTCAGGCACAACACAGAACTGAGCTGAGTCTTCCTTTAAATAATCCTGCTCTTAGCTGGTTGCATTGTTCACCCCAGTCTGTGTGAGCAGCAGTTTAAAGGCTTGGTTTCCCCTTCCTGATATAATTTAAATATGAAGCCTATTCTCTGCGCTGTCCCGAGCCCTCTCYCCGTGCGGGGTGGTGGGATGCGGGGCTCCAGCCCAGGGTGGCCCTTCTCCCAAGCAGCCCACTGCGGGAAGGGGGCTGTGCCCCAGGGCTCGCTTCTGGAGGAGAAGGAGATGAAGAAAACCCCTTCTGGCTGGCTGGAGAAGAGAAGGAAAACAGTGTGTGACCTAAGGTGTGGCGGCTGCTGTTGTCTGTAATGGGTTTTTTACTTTCTTTTCCTGATACTTCTGGAGTGTGCATTATTCCACGGAAGAGATCCTATAGTCCTATTGGCTCCCTCCCTGCTCTAGACAGATGGTATCTGGTAAGCCTTGATTTTTTTCCTTAATTATAGTGTCTCAGTACAAAACTTCAAGAAGATCTTTAAAATACTGCTGATTATTAACAACTGTACTCTCTGCTTACAATGTTATTTCTTGACGTTACTTCTGCCTTGCTTTTTTTCCTTCTTGGAAAGGTGAAAAGCAAGCTTTTGTAGTTTTCCTCTTCTTTAGATTTTAAAGAATATTTCGTTTTTTTCTGCTTGAAACGTTTACATTCCCTCTCACTGGAGACCTGGTCCCCTGCCCCCTTCYACAATCCCCAAATGCATGGGGGTTTTGAAAGTGCTGTTCATACTTCTCACTTCACTGTTTATGATGCTGGGCAGGGATGCATTCAGATTATCACAGCGTGGGTAAAATAATAYCCACTTCTTCACTTACATCCTATTACTGCACCTCAGAGAGCCCCGTCACTTAGATTACGCAGGGGAAAGTCAATGACATATGGTCTTTTGATTTAAAATACAAACTGTTGTGTAGAGATTTAAAAGATATCCTAATTTATTTTGAAATAGCCCGTAATGTGCTGGTACTTTTTTTGATTGTTTTATTAGACTGTGATTTTTCCATCTAGCTTCTATTCCCCAAACCTACCAAATGATCATGATTTACTTTGGACATCTGTTAAATGCTGGGCTGTCTGGGGAACAAAGCAAGGGAGCTGCAGTCCTGATGGGAATGGGAATATTGAAGGAGAGCAGTGAAACCGACTGTGATCTCTCAACAATAGGGTARTTTGAGCCACACAGCCTTACTGCAATCCCACCAGCTTGCATGGTTTTTGCACGTAAATGTGTGCATCTCTGAACATGTTATGATTAACTGCTGTTACTAAATATATTTATCTTKTTTAAGACCACATCAAGCCTTTCCCTGAAGAGCGAAAACTATCGGATCTATTGCTTTGCTTTTTTTCAACAAGAACAAATCTGGAGCGTAAGCAGGAGCATTGACAGGATGCTGGGACCTGTTTGATTCCCCCACCCACAAATGCTGAGATATTTCTGTTTTCAGCTGTCACTATTAGTGTATTYTCAGTTCTCCTCCCCTCCACCCCCAGTTGCAACCAGTACTAAAAAGGCTTTTTTGATTCTTTCCTAGCAGTTGAAGCAAACTCTGCTGCATTTTAGCTTCCTCCTGCAGGACAGATTTACTCTGTGGTTACCCTGTGGTTGCCACATGTTAGTTACATTAAAGGCACTGYTCCCTCATGAAACAGAAATCCATGAGATGTATAAAAACATTCTATTATTCTCCTATTTTCAAGAACATTTCCTGTTCTCCTCTCTTCCCCCTCACTAATTTCTTGAATATGAGTTCAGTCTGTTGGAAGGGAGCTTTGAAACAGTGTATGTCAGTCTGGGTTGTTAAAATACATCCACCCTGTTTGGATTTCGGCAGTTGCGATAACCAGGAGCACAGARGTGGTATTCCTGTTTGGAGAAGAAAGATAGGTATTTGTCTATGAAGTGCAAGTCAGTATCTGGGGTTCTTAACTGTTTGATGGCATTGCAAAAAGCACACTGCGAGTCAATAAAAGTTTTACCTGAGTAAAGATGATTGAAATCCTTACAAAAAGGTGCTCTACGGGTGATGATGTTTAATACCATTAAATACACAGCTAGAGATACTGCGATCTCTGTTTGTCTATTTGTCTCCTAAGAACAAACTATAACCTGAATAGGGGTTTAGAAAAAAGTATTCAAGACAATTTCGAAGTGCATTARAACATCAATCCTCACAAAATGTCTAAGAAGTAGCAGATGTTTAGACACTTCAGCTACAAGACAAGCAGTGCTGTATCTCAGACTGGAAGTGGTCTATGTTCTGCTTTTGCACGTATAAGTTTTGTTCTTGTCATAATAGGAAGTTTAAGGCCGGAAAGAATTTAGGTTTTTGCTTACAATTTTACAAGTGGACGGATCACTTGTGTAGGAGTGCTCAAATGGCTGCGAGAGCTGGGAACTGGAGTTGGGAGTGCTGACTCCCTCCAACTGCGCTAACTCCCCTTCCAGTCAGATCGTTTTGTATCTGGACTTCAGTATAAGGTTTATTCAGAGATGACAGCAACAGAACTCCTTCATGAGTCATCTACTTAATCCTGCTCCAGACAGAGGGCTCTTCCTTTTGCTCTGTTAGTCTGTTAGCTCCATTGTCTTGCTGTTAGATGTGTTGGTGGTTGTCGGTTTTTTTTCCAGTCTAAATTAGGTTCTTTTTCCTGTGCTTTCCATTCTTTTGGCAGGGGCATTTTGAGCCATTGCGAGGATTTTCTACCTCTGCAGGTTAGCCCTGGCTTGTGCTGTACTCAATCAGATTACTCCCGGTCCTAAAGGGAACACTGTCCAGGAGGTTTCCCAYGAAGAAGCTGATCTAATCCATTTGAGCAGGTAAAAGACTTCTGTGAGCTTTGAAATGCGCTGGACTGTGCCTTACAAGTAATACATGTTACTTTTATAGCAAGGTAACGATAATTTAAAGTGAGGATGATATCTAGAGGCCTGTAGAYCCAAGAGAAGCTCTCCTAGTGGCTGTGAGAAATTTCTATAATGAAATTCCAAACCCTGCGAGATATTCCAGGCTTTGCTGCCAACCTGAAACCTGAGTTGGGGTTATGGAGGTCTATGAAACTTTCAAGAGAACCATGGCCAGTTTTGGGTTTCAGCTGAGTTTCRCGGTGGTGCCATAGGTTCATTTAAATGCTGAATGTGTGGAAATGAGCTCCTCTCCCTCCATGTGAATGTTAATTTAGTACACTTTGTTTAGCTGCGATGGCAACACAGTTTTTTGGAAACGTTCTGTGTGCATTAGTCATCAATATCTGAGCGATGTTTCTATTGTGCTCATCTGCCAATGGTCCTAAAAAGCATCAGCAATTCATCTATTCCAGCTGGGACAAGGAAGACTGACAAACTGCAGCACTGCATTGAAAAGCGACTAAAAATGGAATCATAGGGCATGTTTATTGTATTTTCATGACTGCAGCAGTTAGGGACTGATTTTCTAGCACGCTGCAGCATTTGGGATTACCGCTGTGGGCTGTCCTGTTTCATCCCACGGGATGACTCAGTCAGAAGTCTGCTCTTCTGAAGCCCGTGTGGAGGATCAGCCTCTGATAGTTGTACTGATGAGGGGGAGGGAGCTATATTTGCATCCAGCTACCTGGTGTGGTGCTAGTTTTATTTTGACAAGCTGGTGCTAGGATGACAATCCTCAGCAAAGTTGAGGAGTTAGCATGTGTRGCACTGAATACTTACAGGTTCAAACTAAGAGGATCACGTCAGGAAGAAGGATGAACTCACAACTAAGGTCCTGAGCTAGAACCTCATGAATCTGGCTTTGACTTCTGCTGTGAGATCCTTGCCTGACCTTGTGCTCAAGGTGATACCAGAGGTTTAGTTTCCATCTGCAGGGTGGAAATATTATTTCTCCATCTGCCTGCCCTTTGTTTCTCTACATAAATGATGAGTGAGGAGGGGTTTTCAATCAATGAAACAAGAGAGGGGTCTCAAAGCTAACTTCAGCTGAATAAGACTAGTTTTTGTAGTGTCTGTATCTAACAGGCTCTTCCAGAGGCTGAATCAGAGCTGCTAAATGGCAATTCCTGCTCCCAATTGCCTTGGTTAAAGCTAGTCTTTGCGACTCCCCCTTTTTCTGTCACACTTACACAGAATGCCCTGTCCACCGGGGTTTTGAATGCTGTTGCATTTTTGCCATCTGTTTCCAAGACAGTCACCTCGGAGAGAGGCAACTCTCTTTCCCACTGCAGCCTGTGCCCTGCCTGGTGCTCCCATGCTGGTGCCTGTGCTGCTGGTACCCCTGAGCACCTGCTCGCAGATGAGTTGATTTATCTGTAATTTGTCAAGAGGAAAACAAGGAATAAGAAAATTCTGCAGAGCAATGATGCCCTGCATCTCCTCCGGGGTAGAATTGCCCTAGCTGGCTGCTCCATCACATGTTTATGAGGAGGGGGACTGAGACTGGGAGGTTTTTAAGGTCAGCACCATCTATTCAGAGCAAGAGTAGAAGGTCTGACCTTTTTCAAAYGGTAAGCTTTGTCAGTGCTCCCATTGGGATTTTTCCCCAGGTGACTGCTTAAATGTCACTTGTGGTAAACCAGGGGATTGGAAGCACTAAGGACTTCCCTTTCTCCTTCATGAGGCAGCACTGAGACCTTCTAATGAGGTAATATGTTTTCCTAAAGTTGAAAACATCAGAGAATTGACTAGAAATGTATTTTTCATATCGTGTCTGTTTTGTAAAAGCTATAGTTCTTGAAGATGTCTGTTTCTTTAGCGATACAAAAAAAAAAAAAAAAATCCTGTATAGCTACAATTAACACTGCAGCAACAACTCAGTGGCATACATTCCTTGTGTTTATTGATTAGCGAACAAGCCCCCTGGGGTTTACATTGCTTCCAACACATTTGGTTCCAGCTGAATACCTGCAGTGTGCATTGATCTAAGCGTGTGATTTCTCCTAAATATCAGCCATCCTGTCCTATTGCATCACAGCTGTATATGTGCTATCGTAGCTGTGCAAAACCAAGTGGCTGAAAATGAAAAATCACCATGTGAAAAATGAAAGGGCACCTGTTCCAGTCTCTGTTGACATCCAATGGCCCTCTCTGTCACATTGAGGTTACACCTGCATAATTCACTTGGCTTCAACAGAGCGACTTCTGATTTATATTTGCATGTGTGAGAAGAAACTCAGGTCCCTCAGGGGCTATGGCAGCTCAATGCTTCAAAGAATCAGGTCCCTGCTGCAGAAAAGGACCAGATACCAAAGTTCAAAGTGAATGGATGCTTATTTCTTTACAGCTTTTGTTTTCTTTGTAAGCATGAACTACAGATCATTGCACAGGCATTTCCAGTATAGGTGTGGCTGCAGTAATTACTGCTTATTCTTTTGAAGGAACCTGCACTTACAAAACAGAGCAGGATATGAAAGCCGATGAGCATGCTGTCTAGAAGAACCCAGTGTGACCAGCTGAAGTTCAAAGGTTAGGAACAGCGGGATGAGTTGCGTGGCAAGACAAGGGCTTCGGCATATGCTGTGCTTGGTGGGTTATTGGAAGGTGTAGGCGCCTGCTCGAAGCGCCCTTCCGTGGCTTAGCACACTGGCTGAGCAAGTGCTTTACACTGATGCTGARGGGACAGTGCAGGTGGTGAGGAGAGAGGCAAAGGGAGGATGGATATGAAGGAGAAGGAAGGCTACATACAATTACATACATCCGAGGAGAGCAGAGCTAGTGGCGTAGGAGTAATGAGCTGGATTTGTTTCAGCTCATCAGCCTCTAATCTGTTTTAAAGTTGATATTAAAGTATGAAATACCGTGTGGCAAGGAGGATGGGGAGATACAGACAAGCTTTCAAACCAGCATTGAGGTGCGGGCTAAATCAGCATTTCTGTTCGTATCTGTATAGCAGAAAAAGCACAGGCTGCATGTGGAAGAGTGAGAAAAGGCTGATAAGCAAACCAGGGAGCATTAATACATCAGTAATGGGGAATTTCTTCTTTCAGCTGCATGTTGTGTTGGTCCTAACCAAGCATAAAAGTTCCCCACAAACAGTGCTGCCTTTGCTTTCATCTGCCTCACCCAAAGCTTGCTAGGAAGGGTCATGTTGTGAGGACTCTGGCTGTGTTGCTCTGGACACGAAGTGGACCGGTCCTACTAACTGCAGAGCTGCTCCCTCAGGGCTCTGGTACCTGAGCTCCCCTTGCTATAGCCCAGCAGGGATGAGCTATCGACCTCTCAAGTTCTCGCCCAACTCTACTTTTCTATAACTTAAGAAAAAGTGTCCCTCTCCCTTTGCTCTTGGGGACATGGTCTCACCATGACTGTTTTCTGCAAAGACCTGAAGAAATGTCTKTCTTTTTCTAAAACGCAGCTTTTCTTTATCTTGTGCTAATTTTTAACCAATACTGCAGCAGCGACAGTGAAGAAGGCTGCGGCAGGACTGCAGATGAGGGTCTGAGGGTGTTACTCTTGTTAAAAGATAGAGCTGAGACTTTGGTGGCAGGAGGCTTGGATGCAGAAAGCGAGGAGGGTTTCACCCTGAGCTCGCTCAGCCCTGCTCACCCAGAGCAATCACAGCTGTTGCTTTGGATTGTGGAATAAGAAGCAGTCTCCAAGGTTCATTAGGCCCTTGCCTATTAAGGGCTTTAAAAACTAGGGTCAGGACCTTGAAACAGATCTGCAGGCTGGGAGTGAGCAGAGTATGTGTGCTATCTGTGCAGCGAGGGGAGCGGTTTTGGTTCAGCTCCAAGTGGATCAGTGCCTGTGGTACAAAACCACCTGGAATTAATTGAAAACACTGGTGGCCATTTTCAGGAGAGAGGCAGAAGCAGGCCGAGAGACTGGGAACGCACCGCCCTTATCCCCTGGTTACACTGGTGGAGGCACATGTGGGAGGCTTGTGCTGACACTTCCCACACTCTATGTGCTTTGTGAACTTTCATTTCCAGGGCTGTCAAGACAGTCTTTCGTTGCAATTACAGACATGTTTTATTTTCTTGTAATAGAGTTGCACACATTTATTTTCATTTATTTCTAACCATACTGTCCCAACAAGAAGGCACTGCTTAGAATGACGACAGCTCCTTACATTCAAATGCTGCTTTTCCGCTCTTAGGTATCTCTCTCTCTTTCCATAGGCCACATGCGTGGCAGAGTAATTGTGTGGGATACAGCACTCTACTCTTCAAACCCACAGRTATGAAGCCCACCAGAAAACTGTCTCAGGTTTGGCCAGGATTTCAAGGTGAATTCCAAATGTCATTAGAAAGATTTATTGGTTTGTAYCTGATGAACAGTGTCCTTTGTTTCCTTTCTATTCTTTGGCTTATGAATATGAAGAATATCTTATTCTTCTGCTTTTGTAAGAATGAAAGTGAATTTTTTATCCTTCTCTTTTTGAGAGATCTGGAAAGAATACTTGTTCACAGCTGATGACTTTTGGTTGTCCCTTAAGGAAGGCTCCATGCTCTTTGCTGATGAAGCCATTGATATTTTAGCGTATGGAACAAAGTTAGGATGCTCTGGGTATTTATAAATGTAATCAGGGAGAATTATCCAGATGTCCTGTACTTCATTTGAGAAGTACAAATAACTGCAAATAATAAAATCAATACATTCCAGCATTGATTTGTGTTGGCCTCAGAATCTTGGAGGAGATGAGAGACTTCCTGCTCCAGGAGAGAGTCACGACTGGAAGCCAGGTGGGACTATAGCTGCAAGTCTGAGGAGTGTAAGGTGGAGAAAGGATGCTTTAGTCAACACGTAAGAGGAATTAATTGCAACTTGCATTAGAAAAGTAAATTTAGGAATGAAGACTGACCTGTGCTGAGATGCAGCTCCTGTTGTGTTGTGCCTTGGTGAGCGGGAGCGATGTGGCAAAACAGGGTTTATCATGCCAGTGGCAGAACAAGGAAGCCTCTTGGTTCCAGCTCTGTCAAYGGACTGTTGATGGGCATGGGCAGTCTGTTCTGCCCCAGATTTTTAGTTCTTTGGCCTACTCTGTCCTCCCAGCATCTCCTCTGGCTTTTTGTCAGGCCATGTTTTTCCTGCAGGAGAACTTTGATTCACCTTTTCTCTGTGGAGCTGGGCCTTTCCTCTCTGCCCCCAACCTTTGGCAGTTCTTGCAGAACACCCCTGGTATCACTGAACTTTCCGACCAGGACAGAGAGATCTCTTGGCCCCCCCCCCCCCCCCCCCCCCCCCTGCACCTCCCTCCCCAGTGCAACCAGTTTTCCCAGAGCTGATGCTCCTGTTTCAATTAGTTCAGGTTTTTCCATGTGCAGGATGATGATGTCTGGGTGAAATCTGGGACTGCAGCTCATACATATACAGATATAGCTGCTGGACCAGTAATTCTTCTGTCTCATTTTCAGCTTATAAGACATAGCTCTAAATTGAATCTCAGAAAAATGAGGTTCCAGGTCCAAGAAGTGGGGTAATCATTTGGAATTGGTTTTTCTCCTGTTTTGTGTTGTTCCACCCAGGTGTGRTGGTTTTCTTCCCACTGCAGAGGAGGTAGGGGCTATGTTCTTCAAGGGGAAATTCCAGTTTGGGGTAATGCAAATGAAAACACCATGTGTGTCCTTTTTCATTCAAATTACATACAAAAAATTGGTGATATGAGACATGAGCAAAGGCAGAACAGAGCCTAGAGTCTTTAATCTTTAAAATCTATTTTACATGATTAAAAGGATCCTGCCTGGAGAAAAGCAAGACTGGCTATTTATATCTCCATTCTTCTCCCCCCTGCCCCCCCCTTTTTTCCCAGAAAATACTGAACAGTCTTTCACATCTGAAAGACCACGGCTGGCTGCCATTAATTTTAATGCTAAATTCTCATCAGCATTTCAAAACATTATGAAAATGTCTAAGAAACTGTCTTCTAGTAGCTTGAAAATATCGCAGGCAGCAACCTAAATAATACCGTAAGTGCCCTGGTAAGTACAAGAGCACATGCTGGAAAGGAAAAGAGAAAAATAAAAGGCTTTAGACCACCAAGCAAATGTCAGTTCTACAAAGCAGGCATAAATGGATTGCAGGATTTCACGGATGCTGAGAGTTTGAATTACTGACTGAGCTACACCTCACTTACCGAAAATGTGGTTTTCTTTTTTAGAGAACGCATCAAATATTGAATGCTACTGTTTGCTGTGCAGTCTGCTCCGTGGACAAGTACATAAATAACCTTACATGTAGGGTTCTGTTCAGGCCGACAAATGCAATTAAATGAATGGAATATGGCCAGGACCCCAATATTAGCGCTCTATTACACTGCATTATGGAAGATGATGGATGCCAATTAAATTGAAATCAATGGTCATAGGTTAAACAAATGATGTTTCTGATCAAAGCACTCCTCCTTCAGCAAAGCATTAAACCTGTCCTAAACTTAAATACATGTTTTTAAKTCCTGCTTAAAATTGAGCATGTGCTTAAGTAATTTCCTGCTTAGGGAAGGGCTGGACCATGCGTTTTTCAGGTTTATTTTTTTAATTGGGAATATCCATGCTTACCTAGTTCTCTATGGATAGGTTTCATTGAGACAGTTAGGCATATGCCAAATTTCACTGGGGTTTCAGGACATGCTATTGCTGTCTCATGCTTRTTTGTATTTATAGTGCTCCAGCAGGCTTGGAGAACTATATAAGGATTTCGAAARCTCATGCGATTTCTGCTTTCATTGATGATGCTTTCACTGACGCTCTACCCTGCAATGGGTTGGCAGCAGAGGGCTGATGAGTGGTCCTTCTCCTTTGGGAGTAAGTGGGATGTTCCCAGTTGAGGATGATTATCCATATCGTTAGTTTTGCAATAGTTGGGGTTTTTTTTGTTTTTTGTTTTTTTTTTTCTTTGGTGAATATTTTTAAGTATTGCCAAGTCTTTCTGCTTTTGTAAGAATTAAAGTGAATTTTTTATCCTTCTCTTTTTGAGAGATCTGCAAACCTATAGCCCCATTTTAATAATAATTATAAAAAAATCCCCAAAAAACCCCAAGCAAGCCCCATGAAATTTTTCAAGGGGGAAAATAAGCCTCATTGTGTTTCCCAGTTCACGTAAGTGGGACAAGAACTCTGTCCAAGCAAATTGAGTCAAAATCTCAGCTTTGGGAAATCCTAAGGTTTGGGAGAAAATGTAGAGAGTCAAAAATGAAGGCAGAAATGGGAAACTTCCATCAGCCCCCGTGCTGCTTTTTCTCTCTTTGATTAAACATCAGGCTTAAGTATCATCAACAACGTGAATTCTGAAGAATACAAGAGAATGCACTTCAGGTTAGAAAGCTTGTCTTTTATTCAGGTATTTAAAAAAAAAAAAAAAAGCAGCAGCCACTAGACTATTCTTGAAATAAATCACTGAGATGAAGGCTGGAGGTGCACACTACATTTTTCATTGCCAGCTCCTTGTAGCCAAGATACGTTGTCGAGACTAACCTTGGAAAAGCACTTCTCTCTCTTCTCCCTGCATAGCTCTCCATGGTGGCATCGTTAATGTTGATGGCTATAATTGACCACAAAGAGCAGACCTTTAGTCCCTACCTGATCTTTCAGAGTGTTTATATACTGCTAGCCTGACCACACAGCAGACTAATGAGCATTACACTTGACAAATATTGTCATGCCTAAACAGGAGATAGTGCTTCTGCTAAGACAAGCAGCAAGCCTGGGGGCACGTCATGCTCAAATAGGAAAGTTAAGAATTAATATTAATACTCTTCCCCTCGCTAGGGGCCTAATACAGATCCCTAGTGTCAGTTCAGTCTTTCCACTGTGAGMTTTGCATCTCTCCTATGAAGTAGCCCTTTAAAATACAACACAACCAAATAGTATAATAATAAATTTGACAGTAATARCAGATGGTGCAAACTGCTTTTTAACTAGGATCAGGACTGTTCCAGTAGCTGGAYGAGGTACCGATTTAAGATGAAAAAGCCCAGGTCCTAATTCCTTCTAGATTTAAATATCCGGAGTCTTGATATGTGTTGGATAGCACTCCAAATTTTATGTGCTAGAGCAAAACATGGTGAGCAATTTAGAAGAAATGAGAACCTGTGATTTTATTTGCATTGAGCCTGTSATGTAGAACTCTGCATGGCTGCTGCATACAGTCTGCATGCAGAGCTTTGGGGGAAACTCCCCTGCCCCACACCAAGCCTGCTCATGAATCGCTGGTAACTGTAGCACCCGTGTTGCTGAGTTGCCTTCTCCCTGCTAAGTATGTGCATTTTTCTTGATTATAACCAGCATCAAAAGTTTTAATGACTTTTTGAGTTTCTCTTTCTARATGCTATAATTTATTTTTATTTTATATAATTTAACATAGAGAGCAGTTCTTGTGAAATGAATGGGATTACAAATTATGCTTGTGTCTAAATATCTCTTTGGTCTGTTTATCTGGTGTCTAGGCCTCACTGTGGGGTTTTTTTTTGGTCATAACTTGCCATGATTTACTCAACTGCTGTCTCCTTTTTATTTTTTTTCTGACAATCCTTGATACCGGGTATCACRTTCTTGTGCTGTATTGCAAAATAGAGGGGCAGCCAGGTTTCCAGCCTGCCRCCGAGAGCCAGATCTGCCATGCTGGTGTTTGCTTTTTGCTTTGCCAACTTGTTTGTGCTCGGAAAGCTTCTGACTAACTTTGTTGAACAGCTGAGTCAGCTGGACTTTCCGGGGTGCTCTCCTGGTCCGCTCTCCTCTCCCTGGCCCTGGGCTGGTGCGTGTGCACGTCTGAGACCAGCAYTGCCCGAGCGTGGTATTTTAAGTATCTGGGTCTGTGCACTATACAGATCTCGATTCTGTTTTTTATCATCYCTCCTCCGGGTCTGAAGTGCACCACCGCAGCCTCATGCTCTTGACCGACTCCTGCAGGTGCTGGCTGCAGGCAGAGGTCGGATGCTCRCTCGGGACTTTCGGCACCCGCTGCCTGGAAGCGCTGCCTTTGCGGGCTGCCTTCGGGCGAGGACCGGAGCCGCGTTTCCAGCTGGGGAGGGCAGCTCTGTGCTGACTTGCTGTTCGTTGGAGACTCGYGCTTTAGCAACGCGATCTTGTAAGACAAAGCATTGCTGATCGGTCCTGTCATCAGATATTCATCTAGGTCAGCAGAACGCAACTGAAACAGGAGGGAGTGAGT
Source organism: Oceanodroma leucorhoa (assembly GCA_030449065.1). Lineage (NCBI taxonomy): Eukaryota > Metazoa > Chordata > Aves > Procellariiformes > Oceanodroma > Oceanodroma leucorhoa. The sequence continues at coordinate 2,852,235 of JASVER010000073.1, read as the reverse complement.
GTGCCACCAGACTGCCATTAGGTCCTTTGGAAGGTTGTCCKGTTCGCAGAAGATGATTTACTGGGATACATATCCAGGGTCAAGTCAAACTGAGCCAACTGATGCAAGTGGATCTCGGTTTAGGTCAAGCCTAAATGCAGCCCAGAGTATTTTGCCTGTCTTGACTGCAAGCAGTGCTTCAGCTGCTGGTGCAGAGTTGCTTGGCAGCGGCGTGTGAAGGCACAGTCCCGAGCCACAGCGAGCACCCAGGCTCGGCAGCGCTGCGTTGGGCGTGCAGTGGTTCTGTGGCATCCCTGTCTCAAGCACACCCCACATGCTGCGTAAATCCCCTCTGGGACAGATCTGATCCTTTGCATCAGGATCTGCTAATTTTACGTTCAGAATCTTTTGGGCTAAATGGAGGGGAAAAAAAAAGTTTAACATCTAAAAGAGCGAGGACTCTTTTTCTTTGCAGTGCTGGAAAGCAGGCGCAGGGAATGCTTTCCACCAGCCCTGCTTACTTCCCCGTGGGAAGGACATGCCTAATGCACCCATCACAGCCCCCAGATCCTTGGGAGATGTGGCCAGGCCCTCAAACCACCCTCAGAGGTGAGCAGTGTGCAGTAATTGAGCTGTGCATCCTCTTAGGATTGTCTTGATCCATGATGTTTGCTGTCAGCAAGATCCCAGTGGGAACCRCTGCAGACATGTTAATGCTCTGCTTCCTCTGCAGAGAGGCTCTAAGCTGCCAGGGCAGTTTCTTATCTCAATATCACCTAGTTGCTTTCACCTGTGTACTATTAAACTGTTAATATATCATGGGGAAAAATTCATCCAGGAKAGTGTATTAGGAATACCTAAATGAGGTAGCTGTGTTACCCTCAGCAAAATATTATTGTTATTAAATGTTCCCACCAGATACTTGGACAGCTTGCATTACAACTGCAAAGCTAACATTTCATTATAGGAAGATATATATTCATAATGGATTGCAATTTACCAAAATACACAGAGGGCCCCAGATTTGTCAGTGTGCATTTGCTCTGCAAGAAATACATCTCACTAAAAACCAGATGTCAAAATTAACAGTAGAGCTTTCGCAATGTGGGGAAGAAAGCTGACATTTCGGAGCTGGCAGTCCAGCTGTGTTAACAGTGTCAGGGAGCCTTTGTGTTATTAAGTACAATGTTTAGCAGTAGAACTGCATTAGGAGTTTATTTAAATATAGGTGGTGGGAAATCACTATACTGTGTTGGTGGCAACAATTGCAATCAGGTGAGATCCTGGATTCTCTCCTGCCCCCAATATTTTCTATTTCCGTTCACTTGCTATGTTCCTCAATAGCAAAATTTCAAGCAGTTGTAAGACTTACTTCAGTTCTGAGGAAATTGCTGGGAATCATTGTCAGGGTCACGTTTTGGAGAGGGATGAGGGAAACAGGCATTTGAAAGCTCTTGTAAATCTCTGAGTAACTGTTCTGAAATGTAAATTATTGATTCATACCCTCCTGTTTTCTAATGTGCTTTATCTTCCTGGTAATTTAACCTAGTTTTCAGGGTATTTTTATCTGTAGCTTTCTAGAACCTGCATTACCCATGTATTTTTATGTCATCTCTTTCTCCTGTTCTTAGATGTTAGCTAGTGAGTCAGGGCACTGATTAGCTTGACTAACTTGTTGGCATGGCTYTCTGTCAGGGGAAAAAGGGTGCACGTTTTAAAAAGTGAAGATAATTAACCATCGGAACAACACAAGCACCGGTGGATTCTCCAGTACTAGCAATAGTAATGTCAGGAGGTATGTTTTCCTAAGAGATGTCTCTGGTTTTCCCACCGGTGTTAATTTTTGGAAGCCCTATGGCCTGTACTACATGGAAGATGGATGATCTTGATGGTCCATCATGTCTTAGGAGTTCCCAAACCTGGTGCTTGGGCTGTGTTTAGCTCTGTTCCTGCCTGTGGGAAAGAATGGGAGGAAGGGTTTGGTCACACAGGGCAAGGTCCATGCCTTGAGGAGTGTGTACTATGGAGCTGAAGATCTGTATCTCGGGTCACATCAGACTAAGGGCAATAAATTACTTGCAAAGTGGTGGGTCATCTTGGCTCCTGGAAGGCTCCTGGGGTCTCTAATCACTGAAATGTGAATTGCAATCTCACGGAGCCTCCGCATGTACTCGCTAGAGCAGAGGCTGCACCCAAGGGCTCTGATATGGAATCAGCCTGCTCCTGGGGGAGGTGGGAGAGCAAAGATGCTCTGGGGACCCTCTCTGGGGATGCTGCTGCGTGCAGGGGTGCAGCCTCCTGGAAGAGCATCCCCTCCCTGCTGGGCTGAGAGGCAGGACACGGCCAGGCACCCAGGGAAATAAAGGGATGCAAATATGGGAGAGATGCTCTCAGGGGACCCTGTTAGGAATCAATAATAAGACTGATAATAAGACTTAGTGTATTTATCTGTGGGTGCTGTCCTGGTCCCGGCCACTCATATTAGAGCACCCCCAGAGAAGCAGCCTCGCTCTGTCAGGCGGGGAAGCAACATCCCCTTTCATAGGCAGAAGGAAGCGCTGACTTACCTGCGGACAAGGGAAATATTCAATTTCAAGGCAAGGTCATATTTCCTCTTTAAAATCCAGATAGATAGAGATTGCTGTTGACCCCAGCAGCATTATGTGACCTTATCTACCACACAGATATTTTCCTGAGGTTTTCTATTAGAGAGGCGGGCCTGCGGCTCGAAGGGCGAGCGTGGGGGCGATGCCGAGGCTCGAACCCACCCACGCTGAGCAGAGGTGGCCGGTGGGGCCGGTACGAGGTGCTCTGCGTGGCTGGCTGGGAGGAACATCTAGAGGAAAACAACCTCCCAAAGCCAGTACAGAGATGCTCAGCCCTCTTCAGTAAATCACTTGAGCGTGATCTCAAGCATCTATTGCAATGTTTTGCTGAACGGGGCCCAGCAGAGGAAGAAGTCCTTAGGCAAATCACAGTGTATAAATACCTCTGCTGTGAGTGTAACTAAGGCCGCGGCACTGTCACACAACGCAGTCAGCAATAAATAGTTTCCTGAATTAGAGAGAATCTCTGCTGTATTTCAGATGTGACTGAGCTACATGTACAAAATGTCCTTTGAAATAGCAGCTGTGTCTGTGTTATCTTCCTCTGAGAGATAAGCAATTATGAGAATGTTATAATGATTTCTTTAAAAAAAAAAAAGCAAAAAACAACTGGGTCTAAACAGCAATTGCTTTTTAGTGCAGGAGATATTTAAACATCGGTACCCTGAATTGATTAAAAAGAGCTGTACTGATAATGCAATTTTGTAGCTTGTGATTTGCACTGAATAGTGCAATGAATCATAATGAAAGGCTGGAGAGGAGATTTCTGATGGGACCTTCCGCTGCATTGGTGGCTCTGAACGGTGTGTTCATTTCACARAGAAGTCTTGTATAAAACTTCTCATTGCTGGGGCCAGCCAGAATTAATGCTGGAGTGGTTTTAGTAGCATGTTTTTGTTCGTTAATGGTGAACATGGGAATACCTTGCTCTGCTGCAGGGCCTCTTAGGAAAGCTGTGTTTCTAAGGGATACTCTGCATTCCTCTGCACACTGATGTCTTCTGTACTTCTACTTTGAAGGATTTTGAATATCAGGCTTATCAAATTTGCATTTCTCCTGACTATTTATTAGTCATAGCAATTAAATATATTTTTCAGGCTTTCCCAAATGCAAAATAAATTCCTTCCACTTGGATAACTAACCACTAGAAAACAATCTCCCAACTGAGAGGTATTACCAGCGAATTCTTGGATCATAGAAGAATTTGTATCTTCTCCTTGAATGACCAGGCAAATTATTTATTCAAGCCCTCTTGGAATCTGTTCCCTTGCAACACGTAACTCTAGTGACATTTTATGAGTAAGGTTAGCTGAGAGATGCTTACGGTTTAAGTGTGTTCATGTATCTAACGGGCAGTGTCAGGATGCACATTGCTGTAAGCAGATGGAGTGGTTACTGAGCTGGACTCTCTCACTCTGTTCTTTTAATTCCTTTTTGCACTATGTGTAAAAAGCAAAGGAAAAAAAGAAAAAGAGGGGGTTCAGTCCAGTTTGCCTCTGAGCTGCACTCTGAGCATCATTAATTTCACTTCTGGTTGAGGTGGCACTTAGGTCTGGAATCCTTCTGTACCCTGGCTCCTGTAATTAGTCTGCTACCTCCGCAATGGGGTCTCAACCATCTAAATCCTTGTCTTCAAGCAAGTACTGACAGCCCCCTCGTGTTAAGTTTTGTAAACACTAATTTGTGACATCTCCTGTGGCTTATATCAAAGCGCTCAAGTAAAAGTAATAATACCACTGTTAAAGTGAATGTTACAGAAGAAAATGCCTGTCACCTGACACTAAATGGATATGACACCCAGCGTGTTTCAGGAGACGTTTCTAATGAGGAGGCGCTGGGGGAAGTAACGCTGCTTTCGCAGCCCTGAAGCGATCGGCTCCGTGGCCTGCTCGGCAGAAAACAAAAAGGAAGAATATTGCTTATTTCAAGTCTGTTTTGCGTTTTCCTCAGGTGCGTGTAAAAGGAGGAGAATGACCTGGCTCCCGCAAGTCTTCATGTGAATGGCAGCTGTGYGATCTGCTGATGCATCTGACCAAGGAGACCAAAGCCCTGTTTGTGCGAGGTGCTGTACAGTCGGGGACACACAACTTTCTCCCTGTCCCATAAAGCTTGCAGTTTAGCAACAGGGCAGACTATTACCTGAAATTATGCCTAGAATATGCAGCTCTTTCCTATTTGTCTCTCTTCTTTCTTTTTAACCAGCCTTTTTGTCATCTTTTCATATTCACAGTGGTTGAATTGAATGTATCATTCCTCCTTTTCCTTTGTAATGCCCTAAACTCTGTTGTTGTATTATATGAACTTTTMATGTCTGGCAACACTGGAAACAATAGAAACCCTTGAAACCAAAACTGCAGTGTCACACTGATGTTAATTTTCAAAGAAATTTCTGTAAGCATTCATAATATAACCGTAATACAGACTTTCAAGCCAGTAGCTGAGCTGGTTGTACCCATCTGTTTCAGCATGTTGAAGGATAAAGCAAACCTCTGTCAACATATAAGAAGCCCAAGCAAACTGGGAAAGCAGACAGGATTATCAGCAAGAAACATCACCTTGTGTAAATTCCCATCCCAGGGGAGGGGTAGGGAGCAGGGGAAAATGCCTGAAGGTGGTGCCCGTGTATGAACTCTAGGCTGGGAGTGGGTGGGTGGCACCACTGGGTGGTGGGTGGCCGCTGGGTATCACTTGCCAGGTGGGCAGCGGTCTCATGCGCTGAGGTTTTCTGTCTTTTTCCACAGACGTTTGTCTGAATCTGCACAGTCTAATGGTGTGGAGCGCAGGACCGGAGTGGGAAGGAGGGAACGGAGAACAGTTAGGAGAAGAGGTGATGCCCAGGGAGCAGTCTGGGCAACTCAGCTGGAGCTGAAGGTAAGACGTGAAAGCAGGAATACAAGAAACGCCTCTGCATCTGCAGTGTGGGAGGAGRAGGTTGTTTTGCTTCGTGTGACCCATGAGAGCACTTGGGCCTCCTAGAGACACAGATGGGCAGTAAAAGACTGCACAGAGGTACGTGGCAAGAGAACACAGCCGGGGAGGCCGTTTGGTCTTTTACTTCCCCCAGGTTGCCCAACGCGTGCTGTAAGGACCCCGCTGCCCCGCTCACCGTGACGCCCTGCGCTGGCAGGAGGSGACGGCTTTGCGGAGCCGGTGGGAAGGGGCCAGCGCTCGCCAGCCGCAGCCCCGGCCCACGCGCCGCCTCGGCTGAGCGGGCGGCAAGGCGCGGGGCGCCTGGGACGGGCACAGCTGGCCCCGGTGGCACGCTGGCAGCTCCCTCAGGTCGGCACAACCGCACTGATTCCTGTTAGCGAGAGGGTTTGACCTTGCAGAGCTGCTCACGAGGCCAAGGGTTGAGGTCCCGTTCGGAGCTGGGGCGCAGAAGAGAGCAGTGCCGCAAGCTGGCCGACTCCTCCTACTTCTCGTAATCCCTTGTTAAAAGGTTATAAACCTGGGCAGGTGCTGTAGTGTCAAGAATGTTTCTAACATCTTTTATTTCCTTTTAAATTAAAAAAAAAAAACCAACACTTTTTTTGATTTCTCTATTCCCTGTATGATTGGGGGAAACCCAATCTAGTAAGTCTGAATGCTTCTACCATGGAAATATTTAGTACCAGCTCTGGCATATTTATGTTGGCTCCCTGATTAGACAATGTGCCAAGCTGTCCTTCGTGGCCTTAATTATCGCAACTTCAGGCCAGAGTTGCCTGCTTACAGCATAATCCCACGGCCTAGAGTGAACCCTGAAAATGCTTAATTAAATGACATTCCACAACAGATTAAGGAGTCAGAAGCCCAAGATAAAGAAAAAGGGAGACTGTGACCATAGGAGTGGCAGGTGCCCTTCCCTTTCAGGATAATGCTCCTGACATGGACCGTTTCATTTTGAGCATATTAAAAACCCAATGTTAACTGGTAACAGTTTAGGGGCTGCACTGGGCTTCTTGCATTTTCAGTGCAAAGTGATTCGGAGACATCTCATCTTGGGCCGGTGTATGAATGGGCTCTGTGGGCTCTCGCTGATTTACATCAGCCCTGTGCTCAGCATAATTCGGCTGTCTCCGTAATCGTGTGTGAATTACGGCCTGATCGTGAAGCCTGTCCCCGTGAGCAGGTGCTGCCTGCCAGGTCGCAGAGCGTGGCTCGCGGTTCGCGCGGCGCCGAGCCCGCTTCCCCCAGCCCGGAGCCCGGCTGCGCCGGAGAAGGGCTGTGCRATGGACACCCTCCAGCAGCTTTCGCAGCAGCGACCGGAGACTTTGTGCGCTTTGTTTTGGGCGCCTGGATGGGGCCCTTTGGCAAAGTCGGTGGATGCCTTTGCTGCTCTGCAGTCCTGAAATCCAGGGTGAGCATCGGCGTCAGGCACCAAAAATCAGTTGGTTTTTTTATTACTATTTTTAAAAAGAAAAACAAAACCTTTTCTCTATGTGAAAACTAGCGTGCAGTTATTTGGAACAGACACAATCAAATTGTGTTAGGGAGTCCCCCTGGGAGCCAAAGCCTACATCTAACCACAGAAGATCAGCATACAAATACAAATGCTGTAGATAATGTTACATTGCACAGATTATGGCTCAAATATTCAGCAAATCTGTTCAGAGCAAGAAAATGACAGCAAGCGGGGCATGTGCAGCACACCGGGCATGTCTCATTCACAGGCCCATCGGTAAAGGCAGTTATTACTAATATCRTGTTTTATCATATTATTCCTCAATTATTTGCTCCAACAACTCTCTTGGCTGAATAAACTGGCTGTGCAGAAGCTGACCTGGAGTGATTTCTTCTTTGCAAAGAGAAGTGGATTGTGGTTGGGTGTTGTGACGTTGCCAGGGGTTTGGTTTGTATGTTTTGTGTCCTTCTGCAGTCCTATAGCATGATTTCAATAATTAAACTATAGGATGGGAATGAATTCAATGTGTATGCTAACACAGGGACAGTCACTGGGGGAAGCAAAATGTAGAGGGCTTGGGTGAGGGTGGTGCCCGTGGTGGGTGGGAGGCGACCTGCCAGGCAGTGGGTCTGCCTGGGGGTTTCACAGCGTGGGGGGCTGGAGGGGGTGTAGCTGGGCAGCGGGGAGGGGGGAATGCATCTGCCTCGTACCTCTGGAAACCTGAGCTTTAACTATATCTTATCTTGCAAGTGAAAGGAGTTTACTGGTCCCAGCCTAATCCCCCGTGCATGTTTGCGAAATGTACCACCTGCTTTGACACAACTGGAAGCTTTGGGTGAGTAGAAGCAATTTTTTTTTTTTTTTTTTTATTTGATAGCAGAAGCAAGGGGGATTATTCCTAAACTGCACCAGCTAAGCTGTGCGAGGAAGTGTAGCACATCATTTCCCTATCTCTGAAATGGAGAAGGTTTTTTTGCTGAGCAGGGCTATTCAGGTGGTGAGTTTTTAGCGTGAGCACTGTCTCTCTCCACAGCTCAGAGGCTGCACACACGTGCTGTGTGTGCTTAATCCCTTGCCCCGTGACTAGTCCCGATGGGGTGCAGCAACCTGGAGCGTGTACCAGCATCAAACCTGCCCTAAGCCTGATCTCTGCTGGGGTTCACCTGCACACTGAAACACTTTTACAGAGAGCCATCATCTGCCTGAATACTACATTACTTTGCCCAGCACAGTGCATTTACCAACATTAACATTTATCATCTTCAATTGCAGCTTTCCTTTTTGCAAATGAAAAGTGAGAGAGTTTTAAAAGAAAGTGAAATCTTACAGCAAAAACCTCTTTTTAGGTATTCCATGGAGGAATAACCCAGGGCAATACAYGTGGCATAAGGATTTTTATTTACGTACAGGTTTTTTATGCTTGGAGCCAACAAGTCTGCACTGATTCCTGTTCAGAGATTTATATGTGATAAAAAGCATCAGCTTAGATTTGTTTTCTTTATTCTATATTTACTATCATTTCTCAAACTGAAAACTCATCTTGCTTCACTCTGAAGACCCAGTTCTGCAGGGGTTAGAGCATCCTCAGTTTCTCCCATGACATCTCTCTGGCAGCACATAGCTCTTGGATGCTTTGCTCTTCAGCTGGATAGAAGATCCGCCAGAGTCAGAGCCTGGAGATCTTACCCCAGTTTAGTGGCCTTCATGAGGTGCTCGTGTGTGTGTACAACCTGGGACTCGGCTGTAGCAGAGCTTTGTGCGAGTGAAGCCCCAGGCTGAGCGAGGCACGTTGTGCAGACCCCATCTGAAGGCCTCCTTTGTGGCTGGAGCAATATAAAGGTCTTTAGAACCAGTCTTCGGTCTTGAAAGTGCTTCTTTGAAGTCTCTGGACCTTCACGTGTTGTCCAGACTTTCATTTAATGTAGTATTTTGTTTTGGTAGGTTTTTTTTTTTTTTTAAGATTTCAGGTAGGATTTCAACAAGCTGGGGATGTATCAAAATATAAAATACTTGCTTGAGTCTTAATCAATCCAAACTGTTCTCTTAAGAAGGAAAAATACAGGCTGTTAAAGCAGGCCAGACACTTGCAGGGCAGCAGATGTTTCTCTTTATTGTCAGAACAGCAATCTTTATTAAATACCAAAGAAAGCCCTGTAAATCCGGGAAGGCGGTTGAGTCTATGCTGAGGACACCTCTTCCTCAGGCCAAACAGCCTTTTCTAAAAGTCATTTGTTTTTCCTGCTGATCCTTTGATGGCATTTCTGTGACATAAAAGCAAAAGGGAAAATGAATATTTAACCGTGGAAATAACTGGATAGTTTAAGCTTGAAAAGAACGTGGGAAGCAAGGGAAAGAGCTGAGACGATGCCTTTCACACCCGTGCTGTCTTCTCCTTGGTGCCAGGACTAAAGAGCGGCTGTTCCTGGGGACCCCTGGAGATGCCTCCAATCCAGCAGTGGGCTGGTACGTCTGGTCACGACACAGTTAATGGCTAGGCATATCTTCTCCTGAGAACACGTCTGACGAAAAGCAAACAACACGTTATTATTGCCTGGGAATTGCAGAGCGAGGCCTCCGTCGGATAGAGAGAACTCTTTTGGGGTTGTCTGGAGAGCTCCGGGCATAATGAGTCTGGTAGTTTTCATTAGCATTTCTAATGGCATCTTCCACTTTTAAGAAATAACAACAAGGTTTCATGAATTAATAAAAGGAAGATTGTGATTGACTAAACAAAGGGTGTGCCAGTTTATGCAGCTGGTCTGTTTTAACTAGGTAACGTCCATAGATACGGCGTTAATTTAATTCTCAGTTGAAATACTCCAGAGGAAATGTCAGATCAATAATGTAGAAAAGGGCAAAGATTTGCTAAGCCTGGCTGACTTGCGTAAGTTAACCACCATGAGATAGATATGGATAAATGCTGAGCGTTAAGGTGAGTAATCACAACTATCTTGGGTGTCTGAAAAAATTTCTGCATAAACACTGTACAAAACAAACGTGTTTCAGGCAAGAAGCTGGGTGTTAAGGTAACAGGTTGTTATTTCACACATGACTCTGCAGTTAACATCCATGGGTTTGCTTTTTTCTGGAAGAGGATAGAAAGCCTCATTGCAGACGTTGTCCCATCCTCCCTAGCTGGGTGCTGAGAGTCCCCGTGCCTGTCCCTAAGCCGGGGTCCTGCACCAACACACCTTCGAGCCTGCCTGCATGCGTACCAGCGCTTTTAAAGCTTGCTTTGTATCCTCTGGATTTTATCTGTTTTGCCAGCAGGTTGTGTGGGTGCATTTCCTACTGGCTTCAGGCTATGACCCACGGGAGATGCTAAGAAGAAGAGAAATCTTATGCCTGTGCTCCAGAGTCAGGGTGAGCTTTGTCTGCATTAGGGTTTTCTGCTCGGCTTTGCAGGCTGCTCTGCCTGCCTGAGCCCTTGTACCTGCCAGCCCTCCGACAGCATCGCCAGAGCCGGGCAGGACTGCTCAGCTTTCTGAATTCACCCTTGAATGTCCAAATCTGGATCATCATTCTCACTTAAGCCCGTCATGGCCTGGAGGTGAATCGTGTCCCATGTGTAAATGGCCATAAAGCACCTAAGGGATGGGTAGGTCCCACATTACTTGGGAGACTTCCATGGGGCTGGGTAGCAAAGGGTGCTCCAAAAGCAAATCCCACCTTTCCTTGTCAAGAAGTGCCTCTGTTACCAGCAGCTGTGCTCAGCCGCGGTCATGGCTAGCATGCTCTCCTCCTAATGAAGACAAGAACAGACAACTTTCTTGGCCTTTGGGCCTGAATCTTAACTATTTGACAGTTGTACAGTAATTTTTCCGTGCAATCTTCGCTAAACCACTCAGAAACCTTGAGGATTTTTTTATTTAAATAACGCTATCTCTTCCAGTACTGAGAGCGAGAGCTCTCCCAGAGCCGGTGCGTGTGTGTGGAGTCTATGGGAACACTGCGATTTCAGAATTGCCAAAACAAACAACAGGTGCCTGTGTTATTTTGCAAGTAGGAGCTCCTCAAATGTCAGACTTTGGCAGAGGAGATGCTTCCTTACAACAGTGATCTTCTTACCCCAAAGGCCCCTGGAAACCTGGGTGGTGTATTTACGGTAAAGAATGCAGAGTTGGAAAATATTTTGAAATCACCTTTGATGAAAAAGTCTTTAAAGTGCCTTCCCAGCTACTTGTTCATCTGCTTAATTTCTGCTTTCAACAAAAGTATGGATCAGTATCAGGTTTAAGTACAACTGGAGAAGGCACATGGTGACTCAGAGAACCCATAATAGCCTTTTTCCTAGGGGCTTGGCTTACCTACTCCAGGGAATTGAGCATGGGTGTAGCTACACCGAGGTCGCAGTACCAGTACAAACCTGTGGTTCAGAAACATGGCGAGATTGGAAAAAAATGCTTATGCTGATGCAATTAGCCTTCATCCAGGAACTGCGCAGGTTGCACTGATGTCCAAGCAGAGTGTCATGGTGGTGGCTAATAGTAGGTGTGCTACAGTGGAGCAAGACTGTACGGAGCAGTCCTCCGAGTGAGACTTCTTCACTTCTCCAAGGGATAAGGTACCAGCTGCTGGCTTTTTTGTGAGCCAGTAAAACCACAAAGTGATCTCCTTCTGCTCCAAAGGACCAGCTCATGCCTCAGCAGCCACCCACCCAATATTTGCCATAGCATGGTGCTGGTGTCCTAGCAAGGTGGCGATGGACAGGACCTGTCCCCTGCGTGACAGGCAGCCCCTGCCTGGGCAGGACGGTGTGGACATGTGCTGCTGCTTGCCATGATGCTCTCTGGGGGTGTGGGGGCTTTGGAAGGAGCCAGGGGCAAGCCCAGAGCCTCCATCCCCAGTATCAACTGGCCTCTTACTGGGCTGCTCCCAGCTGCATTTTAAAAGGAGGAAAGAAAAGAGCTGACGGAGCTGGAACTGCTTTAAGGTGGAACTGAAACAATAGCTTGTGGCCGTCTGAATCAGTTCCCTTGTTCCGTGAATTTGACTCAGAGCTGAGTATTTCAGAGCCTCAGAAAGAAAAGGCTTATTTCAATTTTGGTTCTAATAATGGGCAAAGGTCACAGCAGCTGGGAGGAGAGGGGAAATGAAAGGCATGGGCTTGGCTCTTTTCTCTGAACCAGCTTCACCCGTTCCTGGTTACAATCTCAGCAGAATAATAACTGATATTAAGCAAAGCCAAGAAATGCAATTAACACATGCCCAATTACATTAMAGCCATGTCAGGAGTCCTGCTGCCCAGGACTGCTGGTGCAAAGTAACAAGGGCAGCGAGGAAAAGCTGATGGCTCAGAGCAGAGCACCTCGCTCTGCCACGCACAGCCCATACCCRCGGCGGCAGGGCAAGGCTGTGCGCCGGGATCTGCCGGCACCGCGGCGGGGGTACCTACAGCTCTGCCCGTGGGGCTGGAGACATCTCTGCTATGTGTGCGCCCACAGGTCAAGCCTTCTCTCAGCCCCCCCCGATGCTTTAACACGCTGTGAATCCAAATTTAAAACATGCCAGCAAGCTCAAGGCTTGATGTGCAGAGCTGATGCTTGAACTTCTCCAGGGATTTGGCCAACGTTCAAGACCAGATCATGGCATACTGCGAGAGCTGTACGAGAGGAGCAACCAGGACTCCCAGCCTCAGAGCCAGACTTCACCACTCACCAAGACAAACGACTCCACCTGCCCTCAGTCTCCTCATGGCTCCAACTCCCAGTTTTGCTCTCAGAGATGTTGCAGATCTCCACTTACTCTCAAATAGCCTGTTTTCTATTTGTCCATCCAGGAGTGATGGCCTTCACTTCCAAAGTGTTATCCGTAGGGACTCCCCCCTAACGTTTCTGACAACAGTTTGTCTTGTAATCACATTAACCTGGGGATGGTGCCCAGGGCAACCAGGAGCTTGCTGCCCCAGCATGTCAAACTTCCCAGGGTGCCTGCTGGATGTACAGCACATCYCTCCATATCTGTGCAGAAAATGCACAAAATGCAGGCTGATGTATGAAACAAGGAATAGGACAGAAGGATGCATTTTATATACATTAATAATAACAATAAACCTTCTAAGGAACGTTTACATTTGAAGATATTAGAAGAGCTGATGGGATACAATAGCCATGGAAACCTTCTTTTTTTTTTTTTTTTTTTGCTTCTTGGCAGCGATAGCGTTGTTTCACTGGGCTTAATATAGTGCTGCGTGCCAAAATAGTTGTTAGTGCTGGGGCATTGCCTCCCACAGGGCTGAGCTTGGTACCTGGGGAGCTGTGCCGTGAGGATGTGAGCCCGAGCTGCCAAGCATAGCTGTGGGCATGTCACCACTTCACCTGCACCCATCTCTGCTGCCACCAGCGATGCAGAGCCCGCCTGGCTTGTCTTGGTACTGTCCGGATGCACGTACAGGCAGCAACAGCAAACACAGGCTGGTAAACCGGGGTGCCGGGGGGGGTGAAGGCAGCCCTGCAGCGGGGAGCGGGTGAGTGGTGCCCAGTGCTGTGCAGGGAGATGCTGCCCGTGCCCTGAGCTGGGCTCTTGGCTAGCTTGTGTTTTCCCTGGGCACCAGCCGAGCCGATGCTGCGTGCCGTGGGTCCCCTGTCTTTCCTGAGCACTCCCATGGGRGCACACCTCACCCTGGGGACAGGGCTGCCCACCCAGATGTGTCGTGGGTCCTCTGACCCCTCTGCAACACCTTTCATGCTTTCCTCCTGTGGCAGAGAACACGCCAATTTCTCTGCAAAAAACCAGCTTTTTGGGGGTCTTTCCCTTAAAAAAGACCCAGGTTTTCCACGTGCTCCCCCCACATGAAGCTTCAGGGGAATAACCCGGCAGCAGGCATTTCTCCGCCTCCGATTGCCTGGTCTGAGGTTATCCCACAGGGCAGGGGCTCAGCCGCAGGCTGATGCGCCCGCCCGGCTTTGCTCTGCCGGGCTGGAAGCGCGGCGGCCGCAGGGGCCCGGTGGGGCCGGGGAGATGCTGGCGGGCGGAGAGGCAAGCGCTGGCTGCGGGGAGCCCTGGCCAGGATCTCCCGCCYGCTCCTCCATTTGCAGCTCAGCGGGAGCCAGCAGCAGGGTCCGGCCTCGCAGCTCTCCGCTGCCGGCGCCGGCTGCTGTGAGCCGCTGAAAATGTGCCAACACACCGACTTTGACACCTGTGGCTCTGGTGTAGCAAAGCAGGTTTGCACAGAGCTGGGAGATTAATAACGAGTATTCCCATGATGTGGTTAACGACATCATTTACTTCAGAGGCTCTTGGGACGGCGCTGACACTCGCTTTAGCAGCTGAAGTGTTTAATGTGTTCTCCAAGACGCTCTCTAAACACRGATAGGGCTGAGCGACACAAATGTATTTGCAGACCATTTTAGGGTTAGCACGCTCCAGAGCAGTGCAATCAAATGATGGTGAGTGTTAGGAACGGTTCTCTGAGAGGATCATAATTCTGCAAGGGCTCGTGATTATTAAATACATCGCAAATCTCCCTCTCTGTATTTTTCATACATTTTTTCTCAAAGTATTACTCATATAATTTTCCCTCTGGAAGTTTTTACAAGTGACTCACCTTTAGCTCGAGTGAGCAAACATGACCAAGGGTTTATTCTGTTCACAGCTGGGCAATTTTAAACCYAGATCTTGACCTTAAGAAAGTCCCTGAGCAAGGCTGGTGGATAAGACAGTACACCACGAGTCCCTGGAGCATCGTGACTCAGAGGCACATTTCTTATTAAAACGTTTCTGCTTTTAACTCGAGGCGGTCACATCTTGCTGACCGACGTCCGCAGTGAATTACCCGTCCCACCCCACGCAGCATGTGCTGGGCTGAGCTCCCACCGCCKCCCCGGGCGCCTGCTGCTGCCAAGGGGACATCAGCCCAGTGGCCTTTGCCGCCGTCCCACCCGAGCGCTGGAGCAAAAAGAGAAGGGAACTACTTCTTTTCTTCCATAGGTAATTAATATAAATCATGATGGGTCCACGTGTTGCTCCACAGGGAGAAATAAAAATGAGCATCCCCGGGGCAGGGGGAGGATGGGGCTCAGCTTCTCACTACGGCTGCTGCCGGGAAGAGCAGCTCTGGCTTTGCCAGACCACCCCGTCCTGCCCCAGCCGAAGGCCAGTTTTGGTAGCATTTTCTCTTCAGATCAAGCTCTTTTTTTTTCCCTTGGCACCTGAGATCAGCATATTCATTTTGCAGTGACAGCTAAGGGAAGGCAGAGCGTGTGCTACCCACCCGCCTGTAAAAGCCTCTTTGTCGCCTGCTGTTAATCTGAGCAGTTTTGCAGTCTCTTTGAACGCTTTTGTTTCGAGTTTTGTTTTCAGTTTGGGTCTCGCCACCAATCTCACATGGTTTCCTGGCTGGCAGAATAATCTCTAAGCTTAGCAAACAGGCGGCTTACAGCGTGTCAAACGAGCAGGTGAGGGAAACCGCACACCCTGTGAGAGGGGAGCGCCTGCAAAGGCAGAAGGTGCAATGGAGTACGGATCGGGGAGCTGCAAAAAGGTTGAGCGGGGGAGAAGGGGAGGACTCCAGGAGTCAGGACAGGATTGGAATAAAAAAAGAACAAGAAAAAGAAAAAAAAAAGAAAAGAAAAAGGAAAAAAAGGAAAAAAAGAAAGGGAAAAAAAAAAGGCAGTGCAAAGGCTGGTGTCAGAAGCCTTTTTCCGGGCAATTTGCAGAGAGGAAGGGACTTTGGCAGGGGACCAAGAACTCCGGTTCCTTGTGTTGGTGTTTATCTATTGCAGCAAGGAGAGATAAAGGGAGAGCAGCAACTGAGGGGGGCACCGGGCTGGGGGAATCACCGCCCCTGCGTCACGCATCGTCCCGGAGCTGTGAGAAGGGCGGCAGAGCCACTCGGAGACAAAAATGTATGCTGTGCTGAAACGTATGGGAAACTGGCTGGAAGGAGGTTTAGTCTTAGCTTGGGAACTGGTGCCCTAAAAGCTTCTGAGGCCTGGAAGTTAGCTTTAATTATTAACCAATTGGCTGGGATGTATCTCATTTGTAAAAAACGAGGAGAGGAAGGATGGGAGGCTGTGGTTGGTGGAAGGGAAGCTGGTAATCTCCTATTTAAGGTGGCAGATGAAGTTGGGAGCCTGGTCTGTAGGAGCTAAATGGGTGGACTTTCTGTGCTGGTGATGTCCTACCCAGGTGTGTGTCCCCAGGAAGCGGAGGATGTTGCCTGTAAGCCATCACAGATCAGGCTCTCTTGCTTGTGGATGAGGCTTTGGAGATCACCTGCTGTTGTGTTTCATGGGCTAACACTCCTAGGAAGACAGGAGTAAGGTAACACGCATTACATTTTAGGTGGCTTTATAACCTAGGAAATTGCCTTTTGAGAGGGTCAGAGGGGGAATAAAGCAGAGTAACTGTAATTCTGTGAGCCTTAAACTCTGTGACAAAGCTGCTGTAAAAAGACTGAAAATTTCTGTTGGGGAAAATATGAGTAGCCTTAATCTCGCATTGCTTTGTTTTATAATGCATAATTTAAAAACATGTTGGTATTGTCTTTGCCTGATATAGGAAGTGACCATGTAATACTGTCTCTCCGAAGGTTGTATTAGAGCTTCCTATCTTTGCTCAAGTAGCTACAAGATCAAATCCCAGCTGATATCTCAGAGGAACTGTAGAACAGCTGAACGGATGTTAAATTGAGCCCCTGACTTGGGTTGTCCCTCTCCTTGCTGTGCTGTAGATGGGCGGGATAGCAGCTAACCAAATTAATTTGTCTGTGCTCCAGTCCTTGCTTGTGAAATTAGAATAACAGCAGTTTGTTATCTTACAGATCCTGTGTAGATCAGCCCAGTAAAAGTTATGAGGGAGTGGTGATGGGATCCATATTAGCATAGGAAAAGTTGGGGGAGAAAGAAATCAATAGGACTGAATTTAGGGTTGAAAAGCAGCAATTTTGCATTCAAAACTTGTAATACTTCTGGAAAAACTGATCTGGTGGTTTAGGCGTTGCATCTCGTTGAGCAGAAATATTTCAGTGAGGATGCTACGGGGTAATTAGCCTCCATATTCCCGTTGAACTGGCTTTGCTACCAGCTCCCGCGTGCTCCTGGTGTGCCGGTGGGAAGGTGCGGAGCCCTGAAGCTCCCATTTACCTCCCCRCTCCCAAACTCAGGCTGTGCTAGCGAGGAACTGTGCCTTGGCACTCAGTGTGAAATGCTGGCCTCGTTCTCTCACTGCTTCGGCCTATCCATATCTGAGACAGGATTATTAATATGTTTTTACCTCCCAGGATAACTGAGGTTAACTGAGATTTGTGAGGTGCTTAGATACTGCAGTGATGAGCACGGTAGAAATTGGAGGCAGCAGAAATGTCGGTATTTGTGGAAGATTTTTAAAAACAAGTCTGGAAATCATCAGAAAATATCTCTTCAAAAATAAAAAGAATAATTCATCTCCCTTTCTATAGCTAGAAAATTTAAAAATAGATTATTGGGAAAAAATAATATTTTTGTTCACTTTTTAGCAAAACCCTCTGCTTTTGCTCTTATCTGATGGCAAAACAGATCAAACCGAACACTTTCTGGTAAGAGTCGTGTATTTGCCAACTGTTTAAACAAAGGCCTGCAAGCTCTACCTTCAGTATTTGCCTTTAGAGGTTGCCGAAGACAGTGGCTGCCTGAGCCCACAAGCCACGCAGACCTGGGGGAAGAGGCATGGGGCCTGAATGGGAATGGAAAATCCCTCCGGTATGGGTCTAAATGGAGTTCATTTTCTGGTAATGATTTAAAAAAAAACATGAAATGGGGTATATCAGGTTGAAGGAAACACAACTATTTTCCAAGAGGACTATGGAGAACAGGGTGTGTTTAAAATGCCGGTGGGTGTTTCGTGAGGCTTTGCAGGAACGTACCTCTGGTCGGTGTCTCCCCGCTGGGGTCAGTCGGGACCGTCCCCCAGTGCCTCGCCGCTGCTCCTGACATTTAGATACCTTCAATAAATCTGACATTGATTTTCTGCTGCTTGAGTCCTAATCCTGAAACAAGCCCCAGTTGGGCCTGGATGACAGGTTAGTCTGTCTGCTCGTCTCCAGCTTAGAGGCAGCTACCTTCCCTGGGATTTTTTTTTTTGCTTTGTTTTCTTGGTTTGTTTTTAGCAGAAAGAAAGATGAAGTCTTTGATTTGGATCTCAGAGATAGGTGCACAAATGAAAGGTTTGCTCCTAATAAAATGCATTGAAAATAGCATGGAGAGAGAACAGTAAGTGCTTGAGCTACTGATGTCAGATTTGTTTTATATGTTCTTCTGGATGGCAAGGGTAAGGATGTGTTTGCACATGTTGGTATTTGTCTGCCTCTGATTTGCTTTCTGTAAGAGAGAACCGATATGAGATGGAAAGGCAAAATGGAAACCGGGAAGCTTGAAGCTTGTGTAATTAGAGTGCGAGTCATTATGCCATAATCTAATGGAAACCAGCATTGCAGTAGGTGCCAGTAGATAAAACTTCTTGTCCTGGCTCTGCTACAGTTTGACTGGGTAACCTTGATCAACGTTTCACTGCTCCATCCTTCTGCCTCTGCTTCTTTAGTGTCCCGGTGCCACAGTTTCTGACATTTTGCAGCTGTTTGTGTGTGGAAGGGGGGGTTCCCATCGTCATGTGGAAAGGCACCTGTCACACCCCCCGTCCCACCCTGCATTCCCATCCTGACTGCATCCCATTCCCCAGCCCACCCTTCCCTGGTGTTCTCGTTACAACGGCGATGCGCAGGGAGCAGCATGGATGTTGGGGTGCTCCTGGACACCAAGTAACCGATAGGTACCCCCCCAACCACCCTGTGCACTGACAGGTTGTTGAGCAATGCAGGCTCGTATAGCTGTGCAGGCATGATAACTGGTGTGGTGGTCCTCAGTCATGAAACAGGGCAGAGCTGGGAGCAGSCCCTGGACCCCGGGTCCCCTGTAGGCACATGGGTGGCCAAGGAGCACTGCCTGCCCCTCGGCTTGGGGCACCTCACCCTGTGAGACATCACACCTGGGACGTGTTTGGTCCTCTCGAGGGGGCTCTGCCAAGGGCCAGCACAAGGTCCCTGCAGGTTTCCTTGGGGTGATGCGGTCAGGAGAGCATCAAGCTTTGCGGCAAGGATCGGTGTCGGCAGCAGCGGGGTCTGCGGGGCCGCCCGGTCACTCTCATCTCATCCCCATTTCCTCTTCTTCAGTAGCACAAAATGAATCCCTCAGAAGTTAAGTTAACTAAATAAACAAATGTGGAGCTATTTATTTTCTATTGTCATAGAAATGCTGTGGGCTCAGGCAGGATTTTGTATTCACTGTTCACATCTGCAGCCCTGCTGTGCTCGGGGTGGGGGAAAGACTATCCCTTTTATTTGCTCCAGCCTCACCAGTAAATCAGATGGGAAGGATCCTGCCCCGAAGCCACCCCTCTCCAAGCACTCTCCCCTTTCTCTCCAGTCCCAATGGAGTGGAGCCACACCATCTGCACGGTAAACACTGGGCGTAAGAAAAACAAACACTTTTTCCTCTCTGGGTGGGGGGGAAGAAAGAATAAAAAGGCATTAGCAAATGTCGTTTTTCCCTCCGAGCTAAAATAACACAGCAGTGCAAACTAAGGATGCAGCTGTGGTTCAGAGGGGTTTTATTTTTATTTTTTTAATACACCACTGGGAGTTCAAACAACGTGTCAGTGATACGTTGCCTTTTGTAGAGAGCGGCTTCTTTGTCTCCACCCTCTTTTTTTTTTTTTTTTTTTATTTTCTTGAAGCATTTTAGTCATTCCGTTGAGAACGCATAGCTCATTTGGATAAAAGCCTCTGCTGTGACATCCACAGCCCGAATCCGCAGAGTTGTTTGTTTCAGAGCAATAGTCTGGGAGAATTTATTGAACTGGCATCTCCTCCCCCCCACCCCCCGTGTAAATTAATGAAATGGATGTTCTGTGGCGCTTGTTAAAAAGCAATAAATCCTCTCTTGCATTTATTGCTTCAAATGTAAGGAAAAGAGAAGACACGATTTAGGCTTGAGGTAGGACAGCTGAAGAAACTCCGCTTCCCTGGTGCTCCGTCTCAAACGCGAGGTGCTTCGTTTCAGCAGCCAAAGCAGCTTGAGAAACCAAAGATGCCCCTGGACCATGGAGGCCTGATCCTGTCGCTACCACCCAGCCGAAGCCCCCACCCTGGGGGCTTTCCAACCCCGGGGGCCTTTCCTCTGGAGGCATGGGATGTTGTAAATCCAGCCCCCGTGCTCGGCTCCAGGGGCACAGAGGAACCTCCGGGAGCAATGAAACAGCTCGGGGAGGTGTGAATGAAGCGCTCAGCCTGCCGGGGGGCTTTTGTGTGGCGAAGTGCCTCTTTATACCTATAGGCAGCTCTGTACATCTTGACACTTGGTGATTAGCGCCTGATGATGTTAGTCTGCACTTAGTGGTGCCTGAGTATCTCTCAATGCTTTGCAAATCCTGATTAAACAAACCTTGGTTAATGGCTTTTTTCCTTCTTTTTTTTTTTTTTTTTTTTAAATCCCTGTATTGCCAGGATGTGGTAAAGCCGCTTTCTTAGTCTCTCGTTCTGAATCAATGGCAGCACTGCAAATAGAAGCAGGTGCCCTCCTCGGCTGCTGACTCACGGCCATGGACAGACGGATGCAACACGAGGTCTGGGGTGGTTTCCATCCCAAGGCTCAGCCTAAGCTGCCCGTGGTGGGGTGCTGATGTGGAAGAGCAGTGGTCTGGGCTTGTCCCCATGCTCTGGGCTAGCAAATGACCACGGTGCAGGAGGTCTGGCATGGGGGTGTCTGCCACTGCAGCCCTCTTGGGTTCAATCCCGTGGATGCTGACAGCTCACGCTAACGGAGGCTCCTCCTGGGTGCCAGGAGCCCCACTGCATGGTATGCATACATGGGGAGAGGGGTCAAGGCTGCTGGCTCCTTGTGCAGCGTGAATTTAAAGGCAGATGTGAGCAGTTACTCTCTTCAAGGATGCCCAGCAGGCTGAGGGAGTGAGCGCAGGGCAGAGCGGGGACGGTGGGACTTGTGACCACAAGCATGGCCTCTGCCCCTCCTGTGGCCTCTCCTGCACCGTCAGCCTGAATCACAGCAAAATCACGGGAGAATGGGGTGTTCCTCCCCCTTTCTGCCTTAACCTGACAGTGTCTCTTCTCTTAGTCTTTGGCTTAAAAACTTCCTGGCTGGCTGACCAGAGGCAAGTGCAGTTTCATGGGCTGTGGGTAAGGGATGCCTTGGAGAGCGTTGATAATATTAAACCTTCACAGCAGGGGAGGAAAAGAAAGTGATGGGGGCACCAGCCCCTGCAAGGTCCTGAGCGAGCCTGAGCCCTTGGGTGAGACTTTACTGTAAGGGGACTGCAGAAAGGTTTAAATGTATTTAACTCCTATCTGAAATGGAGAGCGGAAAGGATCGTGAGGATGTGGTCGATAGGCACTTAAGCGCTTCTCTTGAAACCACAAACCCCAATCTCTCTTTTTTTTTTTTTTTTTTTCTTTTTGGTCTTTACTTCTGCTGGGATAATGCACAAATGACTTGGCTTGTGGCATTTTCTGAGAATTAAATGGAATTAAAGGCTGGCTGTAAATACCATGAAGGTTGGTGGGGAGGTTCAGATGCTGGACTTGGAGGTGTCATTTTGGAGTGCTGCATGTTTTTCCTATTCCAGCTGCTCTTGTGGCTCTGAGGAAAGCAGAAACAGAGCGACCTGTGCAGAGTGTACTGGGCTCTTCCAGCTTAGCCCAGAGTTGGTCTGATGGGGYGGCAGGAGCCTTGCCCTGTGCATTAGATTAGACAGTGAAAATAGATKAATTTTCTATCGCTGCATGTAGCATATTTTGCAATTGGGTTTTAAGTCTTCCTGTTGCAAAGTGTGCTTGGCACTACAAAAACGTACTTATGTGCTCAAACGGAAGAGACCGGACTAAATGTCACCCTCTTGCCACCATCAATGCAGTTGGCATTAGCATTTGGCAGCGAGGATGCTCTTCAGAGTGACAGAAGCTTCTACAAATGTGGGCTTTGTGTTGATAAGGGTGTGGGGTTTTTTGTTTAGATTTGCTGATTTGGAAAGTAGTTGCTCACCAGAGGAAGCCTCTTAATCCGTGTTTCCCTGCATCAGAGCTCCTACCAGATGGGATTTTCTTTCCTTCTCTGCATCAGAGAAGGCCTTAAATGGCCGTGCGAGCTGCGCGCTGGTTTTCCCTGCCAATAAACCCCTGATGGTAATCATAGCCACGTGGTCAGTGTCCTTGATCTGAAATTTGTCATCGCGCGTTACGGCTCACAAAGCCTTGGCTCGGTCTTTCAGCTGGAGTATTAAACCTGATGACAGATGCCAGCTCTTCCAGCTCCATTGTGGTCTCTGGAGTGAGCAGGATCGTGAGTGTTTTGCCGGCTAAATAAGGGCTTCAGTAGCATCGGCTACTCTGCCCGAATGTGTTTGCTTCCAGGATGAGGACGGGCTTCAGCACTTAGTGGTGGCTGGAGCAGTTAATGTGGAGATACGACGGTGTGCGGGGGGTACTCCTTTGCCCTGGAGCTTGGGATGCAAGTACCAAACCCTGCTCGGCTCCTGGGACCCGCGTGCCTGTTGCCCTTGGAGATCCTGGGCAGGGTCTCAGCAGGACTCGTCCCTCTTTAGGGATGCTCTATACCCAGCAGCAAAGCGTGGAAGGTGATGTTTTCTTTACCTTATTTATTTACTCTGGGAAAAGACCCATTCCTTGTGTTTCTATGGATCAACAGAGGCTAAATCTAAGTGCCTGAGGCTTTAAAGTAAAATAAATAAATAAACTTTTTTTTAAAAAAAGGGAAAAAAGTTTAATTCTGTTTCCAAAACATTCCTGTGCTTAATTCAGCAACATAAGTAGGACTTTAGAATCTTTCTGTAAAACAAATTATTACCTGGTAACAGCAGGGAAAATGATTTCAAAATCTTTTCCAGGTATCCAGAATATCACAAAGCAGAATTACAGCCTGAAACTTAAACCCCAAACCACTTCTGAATGACAGGTTTAAAAGCGGCTTAGGTGAGAAGATGCCTGAACATGCRTATTTTGTAGGTGGATGAGCAGCAACAAAGTGTGGCGTTTCCTGCCTTTCGGAGGGTTTTTAGTGGGTTGGCTGATCCTGATCTCCCAAGGTAATGAATAAGGATGGGGAACAATGCCTGCACCTCCAGGGAAGGAGTGGGGAGATAGGAGGCAGGAGGAGAAATAAATTAAYAGGGATTAGAGACTAGAGGAGTGTGGCTCCTGTGGCCGAAGGACTTGGTAGGAGGTTACCTCCGACAGCATTGTGCAGGCACTCTGGAGACCATCCCATGTCTGTTACCACCATGAACCCAGGGACAACTAAAACTTAAAGGTCTGGTTTTAAACCAGCCAACCAATGCTGGCCCTATACTATTTCACATTTTTCTCCAAGGTATAAAAGAGCCCTGAAGGCAATATTTTTGGGCTTTATGCTTGCTTTTTTTTTTTTTTTTTTTTTTTTTAAACTAGGTCTTTTGTTCATCTTCCTTGCAAGAAGATAAAGTTGGGACTTGATCTTTATTTTCTGAAGGATTTCTTGGAGTCCTTGTGTGCTGGGAGCTCACACACTCGGCTCATCTCTCCTCTCTCTTTGGAGACAGAGGGGCCTTGTGCTATTAGCTGGCATGGGACGAGCAGCATGTGAGCTCTGAGCTTTACCTGTTGCCTCTTGGAAGAGGCAAATTGTGGTATTTTTGGTAAAACTTCAGGGGAGTCATTTTTTCAGTTTTTTTTGTTTCCTCATGATGTCTTAAAATCACTAACTTCTTGGTYACCATTGGACCTTTCCACACAGGCCTCTTATTTTATCATGGCAAATAAGCACGGGAGGGGGAGCCTGCTTTCCCCTTCTCTCCTTTGCCACAGATGAACCAGCATTGCTCCACCCCAACATTGTTTGCTCCAAAAATCCCCAAGTCCTGAACAAACTTTTGATAAAGTTTCCCTCTGAAGCTCAAGCCTAAGCTATTCTTTACTGATTTCCCTATGGCATGTCAACTTTTTGGGGGCTGAGGCACAAGAGTGGAAGGACCTGACAGTGCCTGGGCTCCCTCCCCTTGGCCAGGAAAGGTAACACCAAACATTTTCTTCTGACCTGTCCCTGGCAGCCAGGGCTTGTGTCTGATGGAGACCCCTGAGCTTGCACTTGATTAAACATTAAGACCTMATCTCCTTTGAAGTAAGAATCCTTTTTCCCTCCTTCTTGTTAAGGAGATTTATAGCGTGGCTCAAAGAGTTGCCTGTGATGCTATGATGTCATGGTGTATGATGAAATTTGTGCTCCGCTCCTCAGTGCTCACCTCAAGCCTCTTCTGCACATRTACAGACCCTTAGATATTAAACCAGCAAAAGGTGTCAAAACACAGCCGAGCTACTGTGATATACAGCACTCTCAAACTCTTTCTTGTGTTACATTTCCTAACCTTGGTCACTTGGATGTTGCTGCAAAATGAACTGCAAAGCACAGCGCTGGTGGATTTATAGTGGGCAAAGCTATCTGCAATGCACGTATCTCATGGAGTAAATATTCTAGGGGGAGAAATAAAACATAGCTTTCTGATCTGTTTATCTCCAGCATCTTCAGTTCAGTCACTTTTTTTTTGATGCAAAGCTTGAGCTGCAGAAATAAATTAACCCCGAGGTCTTTGAGTTTCTCCCCAGCCCTTTGGCTTTTGGAGCCAGGGAGACCTAGRTGCTTTGCCAAGAAAGATGAACGTTGGTCAGTGACACTTAACCTTTCGTGTCCTGTCCCTTGAGAGCCATTGATGAGACTTGGGAGTTAATGCCTTTGAACCCTGGGAATTAATGCCTCCAGGCTGTTCAGAGCGCAGCTCAGCCCCTAGACTGCATGTTTTAACTAAATTGGTTACARAACAGATATGTCTAAATTGGTGCTAGCCCCTTTGTGTGGACACTCCTAAATCAGTTTAAGAGTGGCTGGTATTGATTTTAACTTAATGTGGTTTGTTACTGAAGTAAGCTGGATCAATAGTGCTAAATAGGTGCAATTTCTTGTGTTGACTATGCCATGGAAAACTTTGATAGAAAAGGTGAGCAGAAAGGGGAAAGGATTGCGTTTGTTCTCCTGTTGCTTCCCAGTGATCATTTATCAATTTTTATGGCCAGCTTTCGGTTTTTTTTCCCCAAAAGATATCTCTTTGAATGGAGYTTCTGAGGTGGGAATAGAGAAATCCTGAATCCAAATCCACCTTAACAGGRGATTTTGAGGAATGCAAAGATTTGTGTTTCACTTATTTACCACCTTTACCTTTGAGCCAGGAACCCATGCAGGGCACCAGCACCTAAAGTTGTCCAAAGGCTGCAGGAAGGACGCTATGTTGTTTAGGCAGTGCCCGGAGCTGTGTTTTGCCATAGRCTTTCTGCACGGCCCTGGGGAAATCACGAGGACCCTCAGCCTCATCTACCCAGGAGTACCGCTGGCTGTGCATAGCATGTTTAGAGATTTTCYTGCACTAATGAAATTAGGAGGAGGGCACAGAAATACCTTTGAGGGATCCCTGTGYGCAGGCTTATAGCCCTCCTGCCAAAAGATCTCTGCACTCGCCCTCAGGGTGAGCAAGAGGAGCAGGATCTGGGGTCCCATCAGGAAAGAYGGAGTGGAGGATTGCTGTAACGAGAATGAGCTGCCCAGTCTCCTCATTAGGACTCAGGCTCYGTTGAATCCAATGAGGATCTTTGCCTTCAACCTCTCTGTAACCAGCATTTAGTTCTTACTGTCAATACCATGGGTTTCCCCCTCATACATTATGCAGCAAGCCCTGCTTTCTCATTGCCTTTCCAGCGCTGCTGAGTTCAGTGCCATTATTATAACCCTCTGAGTTTAGCTACTAAATTTCATTTATTATAACAGCTAACATCAATTATGGATCCATGCTGGCCATCAGAGCCTTGTATTGAGTCACTCTCCGTCCCCCGTGGAGCAAGTGCCTCCCTGCCCCGTTAGCATAACGATGCCTGCGGTGCCCCAARGCTGCTCCCTGCCCCTGCAGGGGCCAGCACAGGGGCCAGGCTGGCTGTTATTTCACACCCCTCCTGCTCTCATAGCCTTTGCAGCAGGAGAAATCCAAATATCTACACTATTGCACCTACTGACAGATCACCTGTGCGTAACGTTTGATTTCCACCAGGTTTCAGGCAGGTTTCCCTTTTTCCCATCTTCCAAATCTCATCCCTGATAGACGTGTGATGGAGGTACCCTCGTACGSTCGGCTCATTGCCATGCACGTCGCAGTCAAAATCTCATTTTCATTCCAGAAACAAAAGGTCTGTCAACTCGTTTAACTGCACAGAAAACACCAAACAAGAAATAAAGCCCAATTAAGAATAAAGGGAAGGAAGAGGCTCAGTATAATAGATTGTTTTGGTAAGCGGTTTCGTCAGCTCCATTTGCAAGCTGTTGCTATGCGAACCTGCCGCAGGAGCGGGGCTGGCTTGGGTGCARGCAGGGCAGGCAGCGTCACTGGTGGGCTGCTGGCTTCTAGCTCTGGGGGCAATGGAGAAGATGTGGATCGTCTCTCCCAGGAGGGGCTGTGCCACCGGACCCCAAGCGACCCCTTTCCTCCTGCCGGTGGGGATGAGCCAGGAGCCAGGCTGTTGCTCTCTGCCATCACCTTGTTTCACAGGGGCAGCCCCACTGCGAGCTGCCGTTGGATGTGCTTTTGAGGTTCTGCCCTGGTAGCAGCAAGACAGCAGATGGAGGAGGCCACTGTCACCATGGCTGGTGGCCTTCCTGCAGGCACTGCCAGGCTATTCCTRGGGACAGCCCCAACGCTTGCAAGTTTCTCACAAGCTTTCCCTTGACACTTCCCTCCCCTTCAAGAGATGACCACTTCAAACCATGGTTCTGCTTTCTGATGCATTAAGACTTGGAAATTTGCCATTCATCACAGCTGCGCGTTTGAGCCTGTGTGATTATTTTGGGAAGTGAACCATGGTGATTTGTGTGTATGTGTTTTATTGGCGAGCAGGATGTTCCCTATCTACCTCTCCCTGTCTGTCTGCATTTGCATTGGTTAATAAAATGGATAATGTTCAATGACTTTCTGATGGGTGAACAAGATTTGGCACACAGGATGTAGTAGCTTTTCACGAAGGCTAAAATTTCATCCTGGGAGATTGAACCCTCTGTGGCAGCCATACACAATCCATAACAGAAGCTTTTAACCCACCCGTAATTGCTTTCATATAGAAAATGATTGCTGTAAGTTAACTTCATAATTCTAAATCAGTGGCTCTCAGTAGGATTTCAGATGCTTTAATTTGCCCTGAATTATCTGTAGAACTCACACGCAGTTCATCTATGCTCTTTTCTGATTATGTTCCTTGTCAGTCTGACCCCAACTTTGTCTATTTAATTTTTGTCTCCTCTTTCTGAAAACACACCCATTTCCAACAATATCTCACCAGTGGTAAGGATTCTGACTTGTGAACAGAGTGGATGACACTCTCTTAAGCTGTCTCCCTTGGAGRCCAGCCCATGCTTTGAACCTGTCATATATTACTGACTTGGTTGGGAGGTAACCTTGGGTTGAAGGTGCGGGTACCCACCAACGGGGCATGAAGCCAACCCAAGAGGGGTAATCATGGTGGTGGCACCTGGGTTGGTTCATGCCACGATTCCTCTTCTTCAGCTGCAAGGAGGAGGGAAGGAYGTCACGGCTGGCTCTGTGTGTACCCAGCACGTGGGGGATTCCTGGGCACTATGTTAGATGTACCATGATGGCACATACAGCGTGGATGTGGTGTCAGTCTGGGGGTACCTCCCTAATGAGGACAAAGCTCATGGCTGGGTTGTTTGACAGTGCCAAAATGAGCAGGGTGGCCGCTCCTCCCCTTATGGCAGCAGCCGGCTTGTGCAATTTTGAGTGGCAGCAAATGAAGGGATTGCATTACGGCTTGTCTCTAGAACTGTACATCTGTGTCAGCTCTTTGCTAAGTCAATAAACGGGATGCTGAAGGAAAAATACTTTTAGGCTTCTTATATCTTTATTCATCAAACTGATTGGGCAATGAGAAGCTCGGATGGTAGCAGGCATTGCAGTGTGGCTGGCTGATGAATTTTTTGTCAAATCATAGGTAAGGGCTGGGTCTTGGAAGATATTGGCAGGTTGCTCCCCCAGAGAAGGCGGCAGTCGCGGATTCCTTTTCAGTGGTAGTTACTATGCAATTTGGATAGAAATCTTCAACCAAGGAGCCTGAGGTACAGCATCAAGAAGTGGAGAAAAATCACTTTGCATGTTCCAACAGACTAACAAATTACCTATGGAAATGCACTTGAGAATATTCCCTAGTAATTGGATTTCAGCTGTTGTTTCAGTGTATGTGCCCCCAGGCTGTGAAGGTAAAAG
Source organism: Oceanodroma leucorhoa (assembly GCA_030449065.1). Taxonomy (NCBI): domain Eukaryota; kingdom Metazoa; phylum Chordata; class Aves; order Procellariiformes; genus Oceanodroma; species Oceanodroma leucorhoa. The sequence continues at coordinate 2,823,918 of JASVER010000073.1, read as the reverse complement.
GACTCCACTGAAATGCTTTGAAATGTTCTCTGGCACCTACAAAATGTGTTTACTATTAAAAAGTGAAACCTGCAAGTCAGAACGCTGCTAAGTGCAGTTTAAAAACAAAATTGCACCCCTGCAGCATAGCTCAGGGTGCTGAAGCATCTGGTTTATCCAGACAGTCTCAACCCAGAAACATTCCTGTGACTTGAGTGGAGAAGCCCTGTCTGCCRTCTTCTGCCAGGGTAACACGGGCACATCTGTGTTGTTCAGCAGGATGCAGAGCAGGAACCCTCGAACAACAGCTGGTTTGAGTTGAGGAGTCCACGTAGCCTAAGAAACACATAGGAGGGTTTTCAGGATGAGTTCTTCTAGGTTTGGTACCTCTTGGATGCATTGCTCCTACCCCTGGACCCAAAGTCGTTCTTTACAGGCTTGAAATACATAAAAGTTGCTGCTTTTGCAGAGCACRGGGAGCAGTGGCTCCTTAAAGTACCTGCAATGTGTTTGACACAGAACACACATGCTCTCGGGAAGCTGACCCTGGATATTTGGCACCTTCTTCTTGAAATACTAGTGACATCTCCGGTCTTGACCTTGATGCTGAAACTGTAGATGAAATAGGGAGGAATAAGCTCTCAATGCACATCACATGGTGGCCACTGAGTTTGACGTGGAAAAGGGGGGCAATCTGAGGTGACAAGAAGTTTGATAGAATTGAGTCTGGATGCTGAGAAAGTATTCTTGAATTTGGGAGCAGAAAGGAAGCAAAGCCTTTTTCCTTAGTCATATGTATGTCGTAAAGCTGAAGCTATGTTTTTTTATTTTTTTTTTTAAAAAAAGGTGGTCCCAATTGTCCAAATTCTGATTATTAGTGGCTGCATGGTGCAGTCGTACACTCACACCATGCATCGCTCAATCTGTTTCAGTGGAGATGTATACTGAGATGAAAAGGACTACACTTGCACCCCAAGAGCTGTATGTACAGTTCCAAATCTAACTGTGAATTTAAGACATTGTACCCTGAAAGGATGCTGATTTTGATAATGGGAGGGCTCCTTTAGGGACCTCTCTTCAGGGGTTGCCTTCAACTTGTTTTACACAGAATGATATTTCTAAAATTCTATAGAACAATAAAAACCAAATGTCCCTAATGTGAAAAGTAGGAATTTTTTTCACAATGGTTTTGAGTGTAAAACAGAAGTTACTATGCATATGTTACACCTGTTGAAGAGCAGGGAAATAGGAATTTTTATTTCTCTATTTAAATAGCATTTAGACAGGCTGAAGTCTACCTGGCTGTGGGTCACCCATAAGCAGAGGTGACGGAAAATCGCCGTCTTTCCCCCCAGATTTATCTTTTGGCTGAAGATAAGAGCCAGACTTTGAAACCTGCACACCTCTATCTGAACCTTTCAGATCTCTCTGCCCTTTGGAAGGAGCTGAAAGTAAACCTGGTCCTGGCAACTGCCCTGGTTTGCTTTGTGGGAGCTACACGGAGGGAAATAAATCTGCTCTGCTGACTGAGGCAACTAGTTCTGTGGGTTTATAAATGCTCCAATTGAGTGTTTTGACACGGCAGTCAGATATAGTTAATCTTTCCCTTGACCTCCCGATACCGGAGCGCAGGCTGAAACCGCTAGTTAAGCACGTCCGTCTCCTGTTGTACCATTCGCGCTCCAGCGCACCGCCTAATCAAGTGTAATATATCTCTGGGTAAAACACACACAGTGCTTTTCACAGCTATTTAAACAAAAAACAGACCTCGGTGCATTAGTTACATACACAAGCCACACAGAATCACTGTTCCTGTGGTTAAGAAAGAAGTTGGATGGGCTGGGTTTGCTCCGGGGAGGAGRTATGGGAAAGGTGTGGGAAACGCTCACTTCCATCTGCCTGAATATGAAAATATACCTGCTTGGTGTCATCCCAAAGGATGTGCATCCTGATGGGTTGATGGTTTTGTGCCTACAGTCCCGGATCGAGATTTAGGACAGATGGGGTTGGCTCTGGGTGAGGTCAGGAGGATCTTGTACAGAGGCTGCACAAATTATCTTGTCTCCGTGTCTGGTAATGATGAGTCTTTTCTACAGCAAAGGATAGCTCAGGAGACAGTCAAATCTGGGCAGGATAGTAAGCTACAAGGATTAGAGGCATAGTATTTATTTGAATTGCTGGGTTTTTCTGTTTGACAGCACGGCTGGATCTGTAAAACATGCTGTCCACAGAGGTTTAAGGATGACTCTGGTATCTCAGAGCAATCTTTCTTTGCAAACCTCACAAGACCCATTTGCTTTTGTTAGCCTTATTCATCCCAGCTTTGCTTGGAAGAAACTGGGAATATTTTGACAAAAGGTATATTAAGGGATGCTCTATTTTTAAAAGCATATAATGAGGCAACACGAGAGGATGTCTGTGTGCAGCGACCACGAAGGTGAGGCAGACAAACCACAGGAGCCCTGAACACGGGCGGCCGGGTGAGCTGTCATGTGGAGGGAGGGAGGTGACGGGGAGGTCACYGAAGGGAATGGCGTTTTGTCTTGGGCTGGATGGCTTTGATGGGACCCATGATTTTGGAAGGGGAGGCCTCGCTAAGGAGCCAGGGAAACTGGTCCAGGAGTGTCCACAGGGCAGCTCATAAGACAACCAGGAAAAAATAAATCACACAGGAACTGAAAAAAGAAAATGGGAGAAAAAAACCCCTTACATTTCAGCATTGATCCAAATATTGGTTAGGTTTGCAAGTAAGACAATTGTGCCAACAGTGCACAAGGTAGTCTGTGACTTCTAAACGAAGGAGTTAAGTGATTTTTAAAGGTTGAGAAACACTGGACTGGATGACCTCTTGATACCCAATCAAGCTTTATATTTTCTTACGATATTTTGACAGTTTTCCCCCAAAGGATCTCAGATGCTTTCTCCTGTATTTTTTCTAGCCTCCTGATTGATCTCCCTAGGATATCAGTGGGGACTCATCAGCGCGTCCCTGTTAAAATTCGACAAAGCTTCTGTTTGAGAACTCTATTTTACAGAGCAGCTCATCCTGTTGGATATTGAGAAATTACACAGCTCAGGATAAAATATATCCTAACCCATCAAAAGTCTCGTATGCTGAAGTACCAGGTTCCTCCAGGCAGTACAATGTATAAGCCCTAYATAAATGTCTGTGTGAAAATAAGTTACTTAAATCTCTTTTGAATCCTTGCTCTCCCAAGCCCATCACAAAGCCCGTCCGTGACCTCCGCGCCTCCTTCCCTTCCCCGCAAAACGGAGCTGAGCTTTCCTTCGGGAGACGGAGGTGAGACCCGCYGAGCTAATGTTTATAAAGCTCTTTGAAGGCGCATGTTAGCGTGTACCTGCAGCAGCAGCCTGTTGTGTGCGCTCATTAACATTCAGGACATGCTCAAATAGCAGCTCTGTGGCGGTATGTTAACTGTACTGATAAATCCTGTGTAAAAACAACACTCCACCACACCGTTAAAGCTCCTTCCATCTGGGAACATCAAAGCCCGGCACAAGCACTGCTTGATCCTCACAGCAGCAGGGGTTGCTTTGTGCCGGGGTGCAGACGGGGCCGGGGGGTCCCGGTGCTGGGCAGGGTGCGGGGACACCCCTGATTTTGACAAGAGAAAGGCAGTTCTTGGGGTTTCTTAGCAAGGGGCTCTCTGYACCACAATAATGACCTGGCCCCAGGTTTTTATACGTATAATATAAATATGCTGCTGGGACCTGACTGGTGCTCCCAGGAAGAGGAGGGCAACCTGCAAATCACTGCAAGCAAATTTGGGCTTTAGCAACTAGAAAAAAATATATCATAGCACATTTTTTAAGTCTGCATCTTCCATGCRATGAAAGGTAATTGGATGCCATTATAAAATCAAATAGCAATGCATATGAAAGCAGTTGTGCCAGCACTGGAACCGGGTGCCTGCTTTGTGCAGAGCGCTGCAGGATTGCACCCTGTGCCCTCCTTTAAAGGCTGCAATCCCTTTAAAATGTATTTACCTCCCCTAAAGCTTTGAATTCAAAGCAGGACGTACCTGTTATTAAACTTTTTTTTTCTTGTGGCTTGCAATAAGTTACCTCTGTTGAAAGAGACGGAAAATTTCTGTCAAGGAAAAATCACTGGATCACAGAATAATTTAGGTTGCAAGGGACCTCTGAAGGTCAGCAGTCCAACCTCCTGCTCAAAGCAGGGCTGACCTCAAAGTTAGATCAAATTGTGATTTAAATGTGATGACATTTATTTATATAGCGATAATCATACAACACTTGARCGTGTCAGTTTATATTTTGGCTCTTCTGAGTAAAGGGATAACTGAAGAAAATGGTCTGGGATTTTTTAGATTAGTATCTAGATAATAACTTAACCATCACTGCCTCAGGCTATGTTTTCCCAGCCTGGCACAAGCCAGGACCTGAAGGAAGCTGTGTGGGGCGGGAGCAGCCCTGCCTGGGGTGGGGGCCAGATGTGGACACRGCTGTTGGGAGCCAAGGAAGGTCCTGGGGTCCCCCACGAGCCCAGACCCCCGGGCACCCATGTGCCAGGTTCAGCTGTCCACACTGCCCTTCGCTAAGCAAGATGTACCCTTAAACCTGCACGCAGTGACCKCAGCCCACCTCTCGCAGCTCTGCTGCATCCCCATCCCCGCTGCCCTCCTCTCCCAGCCATCCAGGAGGAGCTGGAGGAAGAACAGAGATAGGAAAGCTTTAGTTCAGCAAATCCATAAATCATTTCATTCGATGATTATTTATGAACTAGATCATAAGCTTATGACAGTAGCTCTTAAGAAAGAGTTCCTGGCTGCTGAGCAGTTGGCACAGTTGTCCTCTGAGAACATTAAATATGCATTTGACACAGGTGACTGTGGTGGTTTCTTTCCTTAACCCATGGTTTCCATCTTTCAGCCATTACTGCATCCATTATGCACAAACATGTTAATACTTTGTAATTCTACCCTAGACACTTCATTAGGAGTGCCTTGCTGTCTCGCTGAGATGTAGCAAAGGTCCTGTCTTGGTTSGATTTACATTGCCTGTGGTGTCCATCCTCCACGCAGCTCACCTGCCTTGCTTATTTGAAAGTTTTTTCCTTCAAACTATATTCAGTACTTGGGGATGGAGACTTCTGCGGTGGGGCAGGATCAATGCAAGTTGTTGTTGTTCTTGKCTGCCAAGTACAGCAGCAAAACATGACCCTCCTGCTGTCCTCGCCGCTCCTGCTGTCTCTGGAACGTTTTTCAAGGTTTTTTTTTTGTTGGTTTGATGCCAGAACAGGCATCCTCACAGTGCAGCACCCCTCGTGTCTGGAAGGGATGCACCAGCCCCTGCAGCCCTGCACACTTGCACCCATCTGCTGGATGAGGATCGAGTAGCAGCAATGCACTGGCTGAGTGTGGACAAGAGAGGGGTTAATTTTGAATGGAAAAGAGCTGCGGGGTCCCACTGCAGCTCTCGGGCAGGTTTGGCACTGTCACTTCATGGTGTCACTCAGCAAAGCTAATACAAGCGGTGTCGCAAAGAACAGATTAATTAGATTTGACAATCGCGCTGGGAAACAACTTAACATTAGAGTAATGTGTTTGGGGAGGGAAAATATTATTTCCTTTGTTTGGTTCTTGGCTTTCTCTTTAAAACTAGACACAGATCTCCAGCTCTTGTGTAGGAGTAGACATACTTCTTGTGTCTGATAATGGTTTTAATAAGTGTGTATTTTAGGTACTGCTACTGTGGAACTTGTCACTCAGTATGAACTGGGGGAAAGTTGCTGGGTTTCTCTAATATTGGAAAATCCTGTCCAAAATTTTCCCCTTAACCTGGGATCTGGGGAGTGCTTTCCTTCCTGCCCGCTCCCCCGATGCTCTCCTGCGGCAGAGCTTGGTACCAGTTGCTGGTTTGCACCTTCGCCTCCCAGGTCTTGGGGCAGAATCGGGYGCGACTGAGTTTGATGCAGCAACTTCTGGTTGCCACAGAAAGTTTTGGAGATTTTCATTGCTCTTAATCTCCAGCGGTTATTCTTTTCTGGGACCATTTTGCTCTTAGTGGCTACATAGATACATTGCCAATTTCCAATACTTCTAGTAAGGCAGGCACATCCACCTCCGCTGTGTCTTCTCCACCTACAGCTCCCCAGGTCTGCTGTGTTACTTCTTCTACAGCTGTAAAACCCTAAACAGCCTCAGGGTAAAATACATTTAAAACCTAAAAATCCTCTTAATTTCCTCCTTTTATCAAGGGCCTCACCCTAAGCTTTTATACAATGATGAGCTTCATTCTATAAACCTACTAGTATGGATGACAGCTCCAGTTTCCTTTAACATTGAATATTAGCATTTATTATTTATATAGTGCAAACAATGTGCTAAGTTTAGTATGATTGTCTTAGTTATTGGTGATACAAAAACCTGATTGTTATTTTTGTGGCTTCATAAATCCAGAACTTTTGATGGTCCATCAAGGTTATCCACCTTTGAATGTGGAATCTGCAATGCTTTGGCAGTATTTGTTAAAGGTGGGAAACTCAGTTGATGGACTTCTGGATGACTGTACCTGAGTCACCGTGCCTGTATGAATAGACTCAGATATCGCTGTGGTAGCACTTACATGCTTGGGGATGAAGGATTAACAAATGATGGATTAGGCAAATTAATCTATGGTTTGTCAGGCGTACATTGCACAAGGTTCAATTTAGGTTGATGGATTTATTATTTATTATTTATTATTTGCTGTTGTGTGTCAGTAAATGGCTCTTCCTAACATTATGATGTATGATAGCAGCCCATGGCTGAGCTGCTGTATATAAAGGTCATCGTTTCCGTAATTAACCCCATTTTTCATGGTCTTTTAATGCCAATACATTAATTTGTGTTGGTCTGGAATGTGACAAAGAAGTGCATTTCCTTGGGTTAGGTTTTCTTAAGCTGAAGAGCTCCAAAACATAGGACTATGACCACAGGCTTTCGCGGTACAAGCACACATGTTCTTCAGCAGATTGCCTATAGCTGAGGTTCTCTGACCCAGGAATATTTTCAGGGAGAGGGGGAGGACTTAAAGGTGCCTGTAATGCCGGTTTTAAAAAGAGATATGAAGTGTGGGACTTCAGAGTGATACAGCAGCATAAACCCTTCAGTGAGAGGTGGGGGTCTGGACCATAGCTGCYCTTGAATTTTTTTTCTCTTTTGGGCCTCATGTTGAACCATTGCAAACACATATTTGCAACAGAGAAAGTCTTACAGGCTGCAGGACTGTCCCCGAGGATACCCAACAGCTATTTTTCAGTGTGTTTTTTAAGGTGTTGTCATCCCATTTCCCACCCTCTGAGCTACCTGACTCCTCTCTTGCAGCCYGCTCGTTCCTGCCGAGCTGGGTTTTCAGGATGTGCTTGGGGACAGGGRTTTCTCCACGGGGGCACCTCCTTCAGTCCTGCCGAAGGCTTTGGAGACTCCTGCTCCCATCTCATAGCCAGCCTTGCACGAGCGGGCTCTTGGAGGTAAGGCCACTGAGCTGCTCCAGCTGGGAATTACCCCCTTGCCTGGCTGCTGCTGTCCCTATTCCCAAACAGTGCCAGTAAGCAGGAAAATGCTCTTTTTTCCCCCTCCTGGTGCAGGAATTGGGGCCAGCCTTTCCCGTAGAGCTGAGGCTGTATGGCTGCTCATGTGCAGCACCATCTCCCCACCTGCCTGCGAGGGCAGGGAAACGGCAGGGTCCTGCCTGCCTGGCCRGTCCCGCGCAGGCAACAGCAGGTTTCGCTCTGAATTTCCCTGTCTTTGTAGCTTAAATCAGAACCTTAAGGCTGGCAGAGTGCCCTGCTTAACGATACCACGGGCTAATCATTTACAGCAGAATGCAAAGGCAAAGACGCGTGTTTTTAATCTTTACAAATGTATCTAGATAAGCCAGGAGACAGACTTATCTTTTGCATTACRAGAAAGTGGGGGGAAAAAATCCACACCAAGGAACATTGCTGHACYGTCCTTGGCCTTTTCTTCAGCCTTTGTCTTTCTCTCTGTATCTTGCGCTGTTGAATTAATGGGATATGAACTCTGAATTCTTAAGTGATCTATTCATTTTAATTAGCTTCCTAATAGCTTCTGGACAGTGATCGAACATAACGTCAGGGACTGTACTGTTTACTTCCCACAGTGAGATGCCTGCCGGTGCGCACGTTCCTGCCCTGCCTTAGCTGCTGAGTGGCCTCCAGGGCCAGAGGAATTTTGGGCAGGTTACACCGATGGAGGGTGTGAATGTGAGGAGGTGGAAGAACACAGCTGGGTGTCTTGGTGGCTGCGAGTGCCGCCTTCTCTTGGGAAGCTCCGTTTCCCSGGCGCTGAGCGTGGGTGGGATGTCTGCTCTGCCTGGGGCTGAGCAGCCCTGGTGCAAGCTCAGCTCTCGCCGGTGGGATGGTTTCGATGCAGGAATCGCTGCATGAGCTGCTCCGGCTCGTGCGTGCAGAGGGCTGCTAGTGCTCCTCACCGCCCTGCCACTGCGCCAGCCAAGAACCACATCGTTCTGCAGCCTCCGAGCCGCCAACCGGGGAAGCGTTCCCACCAGATGGGCCTGTCTGGATTCTGACGGCATCCTCAGCAGGAAGCATACGGCAGGAGGCTGGGGACACGGAGGTGAGGAAACCGGCAACGCTCCTCGCTTTTCGCTGCGCGCGCACGAAGCTGTGAATGGGAGAGAAGTCGGGGAGCTCTCAAGCAGCCAAGACTGGGGGCAGAGAAATTCGCACCGTTCCAGTTTACTGAAGCTGTGAAAGATGTGATAGATGAATCACTTCTGCAGCAACCTTCTCCACCACCAGATTCCCTGAGATGTTAAGCTTCGCTGYAAGCAGCGTGTACTTGAGGAAAAGATAGAAGGGATGTTCTCTGAATCAGGAGAGAGTCTGACGCACAGAGACATTTTCAGGGGAATAATTTACATATGCATTCCCTTTCTAAAAATATCAGTCACAGTATTGCCTCTATTTTTGCGTGCAAGGCTCTCTAGGCTGGTAGGTGAATAGAACTGGGAATCTGCACTTACACGGATCCAAATACCAAAGGTCCATCAGGGCCTCAGCATGGGATGCCTCGTGCTTTGCTCAGGAGGCAGAGCTTGGAGATGGCTAAGCTCCAGGTCGGGGGAAAAAAGGATATATTCAGCCTGACAATGCCCCCCCCGAGATGTCATCCACACATGGTCTCATGACATGGCCGGATGGACAAGGGTAGAAGTCGGTCTTTGCCTGTTCCCTTCTGGAGAAGGCAGCACGGCCGAGCAGAGGGCAGCGAGCCCCTCTGGGAGGAGCAGAGAWATATGTAGGAATGTTTCATTTCTTTGGGTGATGGCTAAGCGAGCTGGTGAGAAACAGTGTGTAACACACCATGGTGATTTCCCTGGAAGCTGGTGGGTAGACATGGTCAGCTGAAGGGCCCCTCCCACCACAGCTGCCCATGCATCACTCCATYCCCACATCTGCTCATGCTGGAGCCCTGTGGCTCCAGCYCCAMGCCGAGGGAGAGGRGGGATGTCAAGGATTTGCTYCAGCTCTGCCTCCTGGCATTGAGAGGGGAACTGWGTTTTCAGATGCTTTTGGCATTGTYCTGCCCAGCTCTTGCAAAGTCAAAGGCGAATTCCCTTTGACAGCAGTGGGAACGCATCTGGGTCYGCACTGAGCTCAGCCCATAGTTTGCAAGCGCTGGAGTTTCATCTCAGTGGGGGAAGGATGGGGTGGGGTCGGAGCATACCCTGTCATTTCTTCATTTGAAGTTGTCTTTTCTTGTGCCCTTTTTGTGTGTCTGGGGATGCCAACCAAAGCCTGGTCCCGAAGTCTAAAGGGACAGAACTGTCCTTAGTGTCCATCCTGGAGACCAGGCGGGACTGCAGGATAAGATCACCCTCCTCCCAAGATGCTTAAGGCAAAACCTGTGTCTTGGCTTCATAATAAATTAAGTAGCTCAATAGAAACACACATTTATCTTGAACTTCTGTCATGTAACATCCTACAGAAACAAAGCAGGAGGAGTGCTTTGATGTCACTCCAACAGTCTTCTCCATTCCCAGGTCTCCCATCTGGGATTTACCTTAACCTTTGCCTTGGGCCTGTTAGGGACTGGTGAGAAAAGAAAGCAAAACAAAAAGATGAAGGGAAAAAAAGGTACAAACTGGCCATTAATAAATGTAAGCTGGAAATAAAGCAGGTATTGCTACCACTGGAGGGGTGAAGTTATGAAACAGCTGTGCAGCAACAGCGTGCCTGAGTGTAGGTGTGGAGCCTGAGCGGTTTTATGATGGAGGCTGATAAATTTATGGAGGGGATTACACAGCCCAGACTTCATGTTAGCAGGGACCGGCCTCTGCGGACCCACTGCTGGGAATTTTGCAGAGCAAGAGCTACACYGATGTACAGTCTTTGCGGCGAAGAYGTGGCCAAGCACGGTTTTTGCTCCGGGTTACGATGACTGAGCTGAACTAGGGCAGATGCTCTCCAGCGGTATCGTGGCAGCCTCCTCAAAATGGGCACGTAGGGCTCTGACTAATGGGGAGCGGGGAAAACATATAGGGCTGCGGCTGAAACACCGGGGAAAATTTKTAAAGTTTTTTTTCTCTTTTCTCTGTTGGTTTTGTTAGTACGCTCAGGAAGTCCCATTAACGCCCACTCACTCCAGTAACACACATCATTTTGCGCCTTATTGTGTCTTCTATGAAAAGCTGGTACTGAGGAAGCAGTCGTGTGCTTCTTTGAAATCCTCTGTCAGAAAAAAACACCAGCCCGAACAAACAAACAAGCGCACAACCCCCGAGCATGCTGGAGATTGATTTGTAGCACTTTTCTCCCCCACCTTATCTTCTCAGAAATGTTTTGGCAAGCTGTGAAAAATCAGAGCCCTTTGCTGTCAAATGCAATCTATTTCCGAGGGAGCTGCGTTAAGGGCTCCGGGTGGGTGTTCGGGCTCTGCCAAGGAGCTGAACAATTCCCATCAAAGGGATGCTCGTCCAGAAGAGCAAAAGCAGCCGGGAAGTATTTTGCAGCCCGTGAATGAGGTCAAGAGGAGACCAGTGAGATCAGACCATGCGGGCTGCAGAGAAAGCTAGGGGAAAGAGATGCCACACCAAATGTAATTCAAATGGGAGACAACCTGCCTACTCATTCATATCTAGTATTTTTCTAAGTGTTGCTGTTTTTCTGCATCCCGTTAAGCTTTTTGATTTGTTTCCATCTGTTCGGTATAGATCACTTCTGCAGTTTACTTAAAACACAAATACCCTTTATGAATCTCTACAGATGGTTTTCAAAGACTTATAGAAAGACAAAGATAAGATCAAGAAAATCTTGAGTGTTCGCCTCGGGGGAAAAAAATGGGACAGTCGCTTTGCCTTGCAGCTGCAAGCCACGTCAAATCAGACACTTTGATATGTTTCATTTTCTGTCTGAAGTCTACATCTGAAAGGCAGCCTGGCTTATTTCAGTCAATGCGCAATTTTTGTTAGTTGGGGCTCTTTCTCAGCTTCTAAAAAAGATGCTCATTTGCATCCTAGAACAAAGACAGCACTTTTTCCCCCCTACATTCAGTGTGCCTTCGCCAAAAACTAATCATGCTGCAAAGTGTGTGTGTAGGGGGGAGTTGTTTTTCCAAGCGGTTCTCTCCTGCCGCGTTGGCCCGAGCTGCAGCAGGGATGGGTGCTCATCCTCTCCGCGGCGGCCTCGGTTGAGGTCTGGTTGGGTTTGCGCTGATGCCAGAGTCTCGGTAGCTCACGCAGGACCCCCAGATCAGAGTTTGGTTTTGCAGAGCCAGTTGGCGGGCGGTGGTGCAGCCATCGGCATTCCCTTGCCGCCCCGAGCTGGGCGAGCTTGTCTTTTTTTTTTTTAGCGCTGTTGGTCCCCTCCCAAAGCCATTTGAAATCAAAAGGACTCTCCCCCTGGGCTTCAATGGACRCTGATATGGGCTCTTGAAGATTCGCCTCAGGCAGAATCAGTGTCTTTGCAGAAATTTGAGTATTTGCATTGCAATTAGGGAACCAGCAAAAAAAGAGAACACGTCCACCTTAAATGTGCAGCATTACTAAGAGTTGGTTGAAAAAAAACAAACCGCCAACTTGTGGGAGTCATGCACGTTAGCACTGGACTTTATGTGCAAAGACAAGGTGTGTATTGTTTGCCCAATTAAAAAGATAAAACCTGTAGACCACAGTCAGCGAAATGAGCTGTGAAATGAGTGATGACTCGCTGAACAGGCAGGTGCACGCACAAAAGCGTATGCAAACTGTTCTACTTATCTAAGGACAGGTTTATTGCCTGGTCATCAATTTACACTGAGGTTGCTTCGGAAATTCGTGGCCTGCCTTTGTGCTGCGCTCTCAGATAAGCTGTATAAGGAGTAGCATCCCCCCTGCTTTTCTTGCCTTTTGGAGCGGGAATGGTTATCAAGGGTGGAAAGGAGGTAAGAGAGAAGTGGAAAGGCAGGGGCTTGTCCAGGGGGAGCTGGCTGGGGGCACCATCGTGGCACCAGTCGCGGTGCCCAGCCTAGGTCTGATTCAGCGGTGTTTGTGCTGCAGGTTCCTCCCCGGAGCGTGTCGTCCGCTGGGAGAACTGCATCCAGCCCCGGAATGTGGGGACATGAAACAAATGCATTGTGTGAGCCTCGCACCCAGACTTAAGGAACTAAATTAGGGAGGCACGCGTGTCTAGACCCCAGCAGAGATATTTCAGAGTGAAGTGTGTAAGAATTATAGATTCCTATCCTATACCGAACCAACCTGCTTTCTGTAAAAATGGGTGCTTGTAACAAATAACTAGACAGATGAAGTAAGTTTGCAAACATGGTACTGAACTTGGATTTGGGGCATCTGTGGTCACCTCGAGCTTTGTCAGTGTTTCTTTGCAGGGAGCTGCTCACYCCAGAGTTGTTTGTTTGGGGCTGTGAGCCCCCAGGAGAGGGGGCATCTCCCGCGCATGCTGTGCGAGCAAGAGACGACATGAGCTAAAATACTAATTTTAAACCTTGGTATGATGGAAATACCAGCAAGTTCTATAAATAAGGGTGCATACACAATGTTGCTTGGCGCGATGATGTTAAAAATCGTTTCACAGGGAAGTCAGAATACAAGAATGTCGCTCGCGATCTTGCACGCTCAATTTGCAAATGAAGCGGGCTTCCTCTTTCCAGCTTTCTTTATAAGTCAAAGAGTCTACCCTTCCTGCAAGAGTTTTACAACCATATAAATCAAGCCTTTTCAATGAGCAYGTGTGGCTTAGGGATTTAGGATTTTCTTCAAACAGATAATTTTATAGTTTKTATTAGAAGTCTGTGTTTCTAGAGGTTAATGCATCTCATAGGCTCGGCTGTGAGACTTTAACAGAAGACAAGTTTGGGTTCATTACTGAACACTTACACCTGAAAATGATAACCATATTAGATTATTTTGCATCCAGGTAGCGAGTCTGCGAACAAAATAATTGTTGGAAAATTTCAAACTGCTTGAATTGAGCATGTAATCCACGATGAATAACCTCATCTGATGAAACTTCTCAAGAAATAACTATGCCTTGATCGTTAGCCGCTGAATTTGCTGCTCCTGACCTCGAGTCATAGAGACACATGCTTTTTAACCAAGAGGTTCAGGAAATCCAAGGTTCATAAAGCAAACACATCTGGTGGCTATGCTTGAGATGGATTTCACACTCCAGCCYGGCTCTCTGGTATTTGTCTCCAAAGAACATTCATTTCAAAAGGAAGGGTGAGAGCATGGCTGAGACAAATTGGTTATCAAATTAGACTGATTACAGATTTTTTCTTTTTTGTAACATCCATTCTGTGAAATTTCCTTTTCTCAGTCTTCAGAGTGTCTCATACTAAAGCTTCAGATCTAAGCCCTGCCAAACCTCTGAATTTTTTCAGGTTCTGGCCTATCGCAGTTTAAAGGGACTGTGGTTACCTCCTAAAGAGACCCTCACCTAATGGGAGGCAGCAGAGACCTGCTGGAAGCAACTGCACTTCTGAAACAGGGAAAAGAAAAAGGCTGTAAAGGAAGAGGCGTAATCAGCTGAGTTGAAATTTCAGGTTTTATGTCCTTTGGCTTGCTGAACAAAGTTTTATCGCAGGACAAAGAGAGAGAAAGGACTTCTGGGCACTGCCTGTAATGCTTTATAGCCGGTGTGGATCAAACAGGAGTTTTTCTAAGTAAGTAGATGAGTGTGCCCATGTGCATAATGCAGGGGAGGTCTCTAGAGGCTGATATCATAGAAAAGAGGGGAAATAGCAGATATTCATTATCAAGTTAATACAAACACTTAGTTGCTGTATGATGGAAAAGAGAAAGTGTTGCCATTGCCCTCTAAAGGATCTTGTAACATTCACCTACCTGCCCCTTCTAGCACTCAGCCGGAGTTGCCACGTGCTCATCCCTGCGAGCGCCACTCCAGACAGAATGATRATTTTATGAAGTTCATTTTATAAAGGATTGACCCCCTTATCCCAAGGTAACGGCTGCCCCTGCGCTAAAGCCTTTGGGCAGTGACGACTCGCTCCTTGTTTCCAACGTGTCTCTGATGCTGCATATAGTCGTTTTCTGAGAACACAGGAAAGGATGAAGAGRGAAAGGACTGAGTGTGGTATGGCCCAGCAACAACATCAAATCCTGGAACTSTTCAGTCTGGGAACTGTAATTGATGTAATGCACACACATAAGTACATTAATWACACTGACCTTTAACTTTCAGTGCTTGTATTTGCTAATTATTATATATATATATTTTATTTTATCTATAGTCAAAAGAGTCTCTGCTTCTGATAGGTCAAAACTGCCATTAAAATTAAGAAAATTGAAGCCCCCGACTTTATTCTTGACTTTGCACCTACTTGCCTGCAGCCATATACTGTACTATATTATTTGAAAAAGTTATGTGCCATTGCTATTGCTCGTTCCTAGCCACTGCAGGTTATTGATGAAGTTGAGTTATGGCTGCAGCTGCAAAATACCGTATGGTATTCATAATGTGGGGATGTGGTTCTCATAATGAATTCAATTAAACCGTGTGTTAAAATGCATGGTGTGCAGCACCGTATCTCCCACCAGTCGCAGTGTTTCCAGCAGCTGTGTGCCGTTGACTCCGTGCCCTTCGCCTTGGAGGATCGCTTCACCTTGTCTTTGGTTGTCGCCTGTTGGTTTGCCGCAGTTAAGGTGTTGCTGACTGAGAGGTAAAAGATGGTACCTGGTACCAGTGCAGATGTAGGGGAGGCTGAGCAGAGCATGGATCCAGGCCTGTTCGGAGGGTGAAGATGACCTTGTGTGAAGGAGAGGATGTTTATGTTCTCAGAAAAGACAAATGAAAGGAGGGACAGGAAGGATTTGAGGCCAGACAGAAGATTTGGCCACAGTAGGAGTTAATTGATGGCAAGACATTCACAAGGGGAGACAATTTGTGAGCTGAGATTTTTATTTTTGCCTTTCTATTCCTGACCTTTGCTATAGGGAATTGAACAGTGCAGTCATCAGTTCACCCCTCCACATGCAAGAACGTGGTTTTCAAGATCTATCCTTAGCTTTTAGGACCTCTACGGAGTCCTCACAGCAGTGTTTGAAACAAATCCCTCATGCATAAAGTAATCAGGTTTTTCCACTCACCTTTTAGAAAACGCCTGTCAGTTCCCCGCTGAGCCGGGATGCTCCGCCGAGGGGCTGTGCCCCAGGAGGGACTGTGAGCACAATGATAACGCAACTGTGATGTGATCACCCTCTCCTCCTTTATTATATACTACGGCACTTGTTCACCTGGTAAAGAGGGACTACCAGGCTGCGGGGAAAAAAAAGAAATAAAATTGAGTGCCACTGCTGTAGAGAAATCAGAACAGAGATTTTGCTTTGATGAATAAGAAACTCGCCAACTAAAAAATGGTCCTTGGGATTTATGTTCACGGTGTCTGCAAAAGGGAGAACGTGTGGCATGTGTATTTATTTTTAAGAAAGTAATAAAGTACCTTGAAAGAAATGTTTTTAAAAGTTTCAACAATCCACCAGCTGTTTGCAATTTTGCTCAACTACTAGAAGTAAAATGACGGTTGCATAGTACACTGCTGTAAGGAATTAGCTCCTTCAAACGTCCGTCTGAGTCTTGACGTTGGCTTATTCAACAGCCATCTTCAGCAGAGAAATCTTTAACTTGAAAGAACATTTCCCTGTCTGTTACTAAACATCTGAGTAACCCTTCACAGCATAAATAGTCTCCTCTCCCACGGATGAGCTCAGGCACTATTCCCTGTGCTCAGGTTTTCCTGGAATTTCAGCTCTAACCTGGGTGATTTGTTGCAGGTCGCCTGATGTCTGTCTTGGAAATGTTTTGGTGAGATGCAGTTGGATGAAAGATTGCTATGTTCAGAGAATTAACTTCAGATAACCCACTGGAAGAGCTCAGACTCCCCGTTTTGTTATTTTGCCTCCAGCAGTTTGTTTTATTGCAAGCCCTCGGAAAAATTCTCATCCCTAGGGAACACCTCCATTGGGTTAGACAGCGACCGAGCCTCATCCCAGCTGTATAAAACAAGGCTGTTCCCGTTCGCACAGGCGGAGCGCGGCCGACCTGGCCCCGGGAGCCCCCCGCCCCGCTCCGGCAGGCCCCGTGGGGAGCCCGCCGGAGCCTGGCTGTGCGCCGCGGGTGAAGGCAGTGGGGTTTAACTCGGGGTGAGCTCCTCCATCGCACTCAGGCAGGTACTGCGGGAGCTGGGCAGGGCTTTGGGCAGGGCCCTAGGGCTGGGGTGACCCTGCTCCGGCAGTTTTTCCAGTCGATGATGTAATGACACCCCGGTTGCGTAAGACGTGGTCTCCGGCATTCTGTTATGAAACAAGAGCAGAGGGGTTTTTCCAAAAGTTTTTAAGGTGGCTGGATTTGCCAAACCCTCCTTGTTACAAACCAAAGTCTTTTGGGGAAGACTGCGCTGTGGGCAGTGATGCTGTTCATGGAGACCCTTCTCTTTGCTGGGTTGCTTCACCAGCCTGCCGACCCGAGGAGTTTTGTCTGGTGTGACGGTGTTTTAGCAATGTTCATCCTGTTAAAAACCTTGGCTGACTTGAGAAGCACCGCTGTGAGCTCAGGCTGCTGCTCGTAAGAGGATATCAAAGCACTTGGTCTTTGAGGATCACAGGGACGTTTGTCACTGTGGGTGTGATGGCTTAGGAAGGCTCGGCAGGCGATGGTGAGGGTGGGGTTGAGCAGTTATCCACAGGGTCAGCTGTGCCCCCAGACACACAGCTGGGTTGTCTCAGCCAGCARCAATGCAAGGAAGAGTGTGTAGGGAATGGTATGGAAGGAGAAGAGCCAGGTCTGGTGTTTGGCATGGCCATCGCTGAAGAGCAGTTCCCAGGACAGTCGCTCGGAGCAGGCCCGCGTGGGTCCACCATTAGCAGTGGAGAACCAACGCTGGAYGAGAAGCGAGGCAGCAGCATGTCCCCCCCAGCACAACGCACGTACAAGGCCCTGTGGAGGACCTTTCTACCCGCCATGCAGCTGGAAAGCGTGGTGCTTGCAAATGATTTCTTGCCGAGAAGCAAGTGGGATGTAGGAATATTCACATGACCCAGATTTTGATAAAGGTGTTTTAATAGAAACACACTGAGGCAAACTGGAAAAAAAGYCTGTGATGAATGTTATGTTTGCTTGGGACCTTTTAACTGCTGCAATGGAAACTGCAGCTACCCAGCGCTCCATCAAAGCCTGGGTGGTGCCATGGGTGAGGGCTGGTGTGGCTCTGGGTCTCGTACCGGTMCTGCCGCCGGCCCCGGGGGGACCCTGGGCAAACTGCACTTGGTTTTTGATGTGTCGGGTCTCTGCCACAACCCTGGTTCTGCACACACGTTTCAGGGTTTCTATCCTAAATCTTTTCATGTGAATAAGCAAGATGAAAATAGTTGAACATAAGCGTTTCTCAATTCAACAAATGCATTTCTTTCCCCCRGTCTGAATCATAGAGGAAAAAAACTGCCAGAGCTTCAGCTACAAAAGATGTAAAGATGGTATTATACCTCRCAAAACAAGTGGTGCAAACTGGAGCCATGTATAATGCTGAGTGGGCAACTCTGCAGCTAAAGTGCAATAGATTATCTCGAGCTCAAGTGCTGAGGACCATCAGTCATGTGGTTTCCAAGAAACTGAAGATTCAGACCGAGAAATGATTTGCAGAGAAAAACTCTGTGACCACATCAGGGAAAAAAGCACATTTAAACTGAGATCTGTTAACTAACACAGCCTGGGCAACACACTTTTTTTTTTCTTTTCCTAGGTAAACAAATCTGTGTGGTTTATCTAAATTCCTGTCCTGCCTCCACAGTTAAGGATAATGAATGAGAAACAAGTTAAAACCAGGTTGTAAGTGGCAGTCTTACAGGATTCCCAGGGGTCTAGGGCCATTTCGGTAGCTACCATCTCTGCTTTCTCCTCGCTGAGGCAGGCTGCTCAGTACAGCAGAGCAGAAGAAAGGCTTTTTACCTAACAATTAATTTGCATGACAGGACRTGGCACAAAGAAAAAAGCAGCAGAAGAAAGGAGTTTCCTTTGTTGCTTGTTTATTCTTGAAACACGCTCTGTGCACCTGACACATTTGCTGGCTTCATTCTGGATCTAATGCAAGAAATTGGCACGGTCTTACTAATGTGGTTAATTTTAAATGCAACAAGATCACACTACGGTACTTGACACATCTCTAAGAGCAACATCATGACACTGTTGACACTGAATGTTCACGAACGGCATCCACTGCCAAACTCAAATGTAAAATGAGTGGGATAACAACAGCAGCATTTAAAAAAACTTCATTCAAGGGAGCATTTAAAATTTTATCAGCTCTAACTGGCATGCTAGATTTGCAAATGTGGAGAATATCCAGTTTGCGTTGCTTGCTCACAAGCATCAATGCGCAAGCCAAGTACAGCTCCATCCCCTGAGGCATGGAAACCCAGAGGTACAGCATCCCAGCGCACAGGCAAACATGGCAACATCTGTCCTCACGGTACGGTGGTGCCTCGCTGCACCGATTCAAGGACGTAGCTCTGGTATTTTTTCTCGTAAGCCAAAGCTTAGTTATTGGGTCATTAACGGTCTTGGAACAGTTGTATAGATATTTTAGAATATATCGCTTTAGCTTTTCAGTCAATAAAATAACATATAATAACATAAAATGGAAATCAAAGTTCTATAAATAAATATGGCCAAGTTAATCATTAGCTAATGATCTGTTTGTGAGGATGCAAGCAGAAAAGAATTWCTCTTTTCTGTGCTATTGCCGTGAACATTTCTAAGTGTGGATGCAGTTATATCGGTTTAAATCTTCTCCACAAATACAGTTATAGTGTAAACATTTTATACAAATATAACTTCATTCACTCTTTTGCTAACACAAGCTACTTTCCTAGAAAGCACTCCTATTTAAATATTTATACAAAAAATTGGTAGGTTTTAAAACACATACTTAGTTCTGACGCTGGAAGTCACTCATTTAGTGCAGCAGGACTTGGTATGAGCAGGGCTCCTATTTTTGGAGATGGTGAGGAAAAAATCATAGGGAAAGATTTTTTTTTTGTACCGATGTTTCAAATCCTGCTCCCTCCCGGTATGGAACCGTGGTAGAACTAATCGACATGTTTTGAATCTTGATGGGTGTCATATATCTGTATATCAATGGCATTTGAAATTTAAACATTCTGAATGTTGACATTTTTATTCGGGGGAAGGTTATGTTTTTTAATTTTTTAAATGGTTCTACTCACAGAAATAGGCTTTTCAGGACTTTAAGTACTCATTTGTGGCCAAAGGATAAGAAAGGAGAAAGAAAATCTTTTATTCTCTTTGTACAACCTGCAGTGGAAATCCTGAGTGGGGCTTTGCTGTACAACCTCAATTCAGTGATGATGATAATAAGTTCCTCCAGTTGTTAAGTACGGCTAATAAAGTTGAAAAACACCTTTTGAAAAATGATTAGGTAGATAATAAAGTATGTCAACTTGAAAATATGCATTCTTCATGTGATGACTGGAGATAGTTTATCACTTTATGAGTGACACATCCATTTATAAATATTTATTCTCTCCAGTGGTACTGATAAATCTTTTGAGCCTATAAGCCCATTGATACATACACAGTAATATCATTTGTCTTTCCAATGCATTTTATTTATTATTGACTAATTGCCTGCCAGATTGTAAATATGATAGGGGTGGCATTGTGCTTTGATTAACTGTATGTTAAAGTACCCAGAGGAATTTAGATCTAGCTCTGAGCAAAGACATCCAAGGCAATAAATTGTATATTTTGAAATCAGCTATGCAGTATGGAGCTGCAGCGCTAGTTAAACAAGCTGAGCAGAGGCATTTTCCAGAGGAGTTTATTTTGATTAATGGGTTCCCAAAAGCCTCTTGCTGCTGTTTACAATGGATTTGCTGTAATATTTACAATAAACTGGGGTTAGTCAAGAGAGTTTTAATGTACTTCGGCAGGTTACTTGCACTTCACAAACCCGGGGCAAGAAGTATGGGGCAAAGTCAAACCGGTAAACGTTTTGTCCTCTTCTTGGCACACGTGTGGTTTTTTTCTTCTCTCTCCCCCTTCGACTCCCCTCTCAGACRTTTTCTTAACCAAATGTTTAGAACTGGCTTAACACATCTTGAACCATCCATGTGATGACTGGAGATAATTTATCACATTAGAGCTGACACACCATTTATAAATATTTATTCTCCGCGGTGGCACTGATAAATGGGCTGAGCAATAGGGCCACTGGCGGAGCCTTRCAGCGATGCTCCCCTTCGCCTCGTCCCCCCGAGCGAGCGGGTCTGGCACCGGCACGCTCCTGGGCAGGCTGGGAGCGCAATTAGGGCGGCAGCATCTCTTGATTAACTCCATCAAAACACTTTGAATTAGGACACGCAAGACCTTGTTAACCAGCTGTTCTCAAACATCCCAGGCAATGAAATTCAACGTTTTCCACGACACAAAAGCTGTAGCAGCGGGAGGTTTTCGAGCTGGGCGGCTCTTGACGCCCACCACAAACACATGCGCTTGCTCACATCTTAGTTTTTGTAGCTTGAAGTCAGAAAGGCCAAATGTTACTGTCCTGCCCAAATTAAAATCCCTCTGTGGAAGCTGCTTGCCTGAAATACGGCGCGAGATGGGCGACGTGTTAATCGACGCTGCATTTTGCCCTGCCTCTGCCTGCGAGACGCCTGCCAGCAGCGCAGGCACTACCAGCCCCTCAGCTCGCTCCCTCTTTTCTGAAAATTGAACTACTTTGTCAGGCCATATTTATGCGCCATGTAATTTGACAGAAATTCTATTGTAATTAGCACCCGCTAATCACTGTCAGTAACGCTAGTTAGCTAATTGTACCTTGGGCATTAAAAAACAAAGCAAACCCAAACCCAGCACGTAATTTTGTCGAAATAGATGAAATAGCAAAATGTGTGTGCTCTCCGGAGGGATATGGCCAGGGAGATGGTGACGTGTGCTGTCTTCTCCTTCTGAGTCCTGCAGAAACATCTCCCTTGGGGACCTTCTGAACCTTCTCCAGAGGTCTTGTAACCTGAACTTGTGGATGGTGCTTTGTAGGCAGACAGGAGGAGAGTGAACTTTGCAGGACTGGTGCAAGAAATCCCCAGGATTAGAGAGCTCCAGGGGCAAAAATGAAAGCAGGAGCCAGGGATAGATATTGTCCTGATGGATGGGCCGAGTCAAGGAAAAGTTTGATGTTTCCAACTAGGAGAAATGATCTTGTTCAGATTTTTTTTTTTTTTTTACGTCTAAACTTATTTCTTTCCACTTAAAGGAAAAGGGAGTGCCATCCTCCAGAGCTGTTGCAGCAGCCTTTCCTCCATGGATGCAGGATAATCTAGCTCTCTTTGATTTCCATTACACTTTCCAGTGGATCTGAGATGTAATTAATTAATTGATTTTTGCTGCCAGTCCCCTAATTAACACTAAATAAAAATTCATGCCAGGGTTAATAGCTTTAAAGGTTGGAGGCAGGAGCTTCTGCTGCTCAGGTCTGTTGTCCATTCAGCAGTGCATTTGGGTTATATTTCCTGTCATGCTTTTAATTCCTAATCAATTGAAAGTTAATTTTGTTCTTAACCAAAAGGGAGCCAGTAACGGGCTACTGTTATGCAACTGGTTTTGTTTTATGGCCCTTACAAGACTGTGTTCACAGCACAGTTATAACAGCACTGGGCAAACTGGGATAGCATGGCAGGGACACGGTCCTGGTGTAATACTGTCCCCCAAACCAGTGAGATTTATGCTGTGGGTAGGCCGAAACCTTGCGCTCCCCATGCTTACTGTAAACGCTGTGCTCTTTGCTCTTTATTGTACTGGGCAATTACCATGTGGATCCACTGCTTAGTATTTGCACAATGCTTTGAGGATATGAAGTGCTCGGTAATATTATGTGTAGCCTAGTGGAAGTTTACTAACAAAAGGTCAGGTCGTTTTTATCCATTATCTCTTACTAGACAATAAAAYGGCAACAAACGAGACAGAATTATTGAAAATATTGCTTTATGTGTTGGTAAAATGAGTTATATGAACAATCTCACTCCCTCGTGGGAGCAGGAATGTTGAAATGCCTCTGAGAACTAGACTGAGCCTGGGAAATGTGGCCAGCCCCTGTACTGCTACTTAGGGCTCCTGGCTTTTGGTAAGCCATTAAACCTTTGAAAATGTCCCCGTGAAATTGATCTGAAAAAATTAAAAACTTTCTCTAGTTGTCTTAAAAAATGAAAGAGAAGTAGGAAAGAGATTCTCTTTCCTTCTGGCTGCTGCTTTCACTTTTATGTCCCTGTGACTACTTGGCTCAACATCTTCCCTTACCTGGCCGTACATGGGAGAATCACTGAAGCTCCTTCTAAAGTATATCAAGAAGATATTCAGAACCAACATCATAAGCAGTGAAATATGTCTCTATTTGACAAAAATGAGATTTGA
This sequence comes from Oceanodroma leucorhoa, assembly GCA_030449065.1. NCBI lineage: Eukaryota > Metazoa > Chordata > Aves > Procellariiformes > Oceanodroma > Oceanodroma leucorhoa. The sequence goes on along the minus strand of JASVER010000073.1, from coordinate 2,800,991 downwards.
TAAAGACCTCTGCAGAGTGGCTATGTGACACTGTATACATTATTTTCACTCAGTGAAGAAGTTAGTTTATGAGGTGGGATTGAAGCAGTTCAGATAGGAGTGAGCACATCCGAGGCAAATATCCTGTAATTCTAATTGCTGTTCATTGCGTTTGGGCAAACACCTGGCAGCGTTCATGTTCAAAGGGGTTTTGCGTTTTCCTAGCTGTTGTTAGCAGTACTATCCTGAAACGTGGAAGTGTTCATCTTCATAGATTCTCTTCCGTTTTCCACTGCCTTCTGTTCTCCCTTGCCCTTATGCAGCCACAGAGTCAGCAGCTGTGCTGCTGCTGTCAGGCACCTCAGCCCTCGAGCTGCCGGGCTCAAATCAGTAACATGGTGCTGAGCCATACGGAAGTCAAGCTAAAATCCCTGTTCCTGTCTCTTCTTTTTGTCTGTGTCTGAGCATTTGCAGCACTGAGCAGTCTGGAAAGAGAAAGGAGCAAAAAACCTAATTTCAAATAAATGAATAAAATGTTTTGTCCAGTCCATCCCTCATAGGCTTTAAAACATTATGTTCTTTTAAGCTACAGGGTGGTGCAAGTTGCAAGGTGTTTGCAAGAGTGTAGCATGCTCTATCTCAGTTGGGATCGCTATAGCTAATCCCCAAACATTCAACTCTGATTTTATCTTTTTTTTTTTTGTTATCAACTTCCTTCTTTGGTCCAATTGGAGCACCAGTTCCATGCTCTTACTTTAAYGATCTGCTGCTCATTTGCTTCTCTGTGCAAATACTGTGCTCGGGATACTGCCAGCCTTTAGCCTTGGCCATACTAATACATAATGCAGATGATAAAAGCCAGTGTAACAGAAAAGAGGTCCCAGGGAGAATACAAACCATGACAAAATAAGAAGGAAGCAGATGGTTAGGTATTAAGCTGCAGTAATAAAATAACATCTGGCAGAATATCACACACACGCACTGATGCCCATCTGAAGAGTGCACTGATTTAAGTAATATGTTTCTCATTTTGGTGCAATTAACACCAAAATTTGCATAGCAAACAGTGGCAGAGCACACAGAAGCTTCTTTTGAAAAATACAATCCAAATGTGTCTTTTCTACAAGGAGACTGGCCATAGCAGACACTGATGGCTTTCTACACTGTGGTGTAAAGCAATTAATGAGTCATACCTTCCTGCTGGCCAAAGAACCCATTATTCTGTTTACATGCAGCCTGGCAGATGTACTTGTTTGCAGGGCTGGAAATTAAAAGATAAAAAGGGAATAGCGTTTGACCAAGTGGAACGTCACTCCACCCTGTGCCATAGAGAGAAGGATGCTGCACAGACTAGGTAGATCTCTAAAACCCCATGCAGGCAAATCTGACTGCCTCAGATCCTTTCCCAAATTTCCCTTTGTGCAAGCTAGGGAAAGAGAAACCTTGGGGCTGGGTTTTTCAAAGGAAGTTGGAGGGAAGATTAAATCCCCACCTGGTTTAATAAGCCACGCGGCAGCACCAAATACCCTGCAGTCAACTAGGTCGTGTCTTTCACAAGCCTTGACCTGCCCACAAACCAAGCCCGGGGCCAGAGAAGCCTGATGAAAGAAAGTTTAATTTGTGTTGCTGAGCACGTGGAGTGCTGACGAAGGGATGCGCTGGGAAAGCTGCTGGTGGGAGCACTGGGGAGCTGCAGGGTGGCCGGGATGGAGCTGGCCATCGGTGCAGGCATCGGCGCAGGGCTGGTTTGAGCCGTGCTCKCCCTGGGACGGGCCCTGCTGCCAGCCCGGGCCATTAGCAGGGGATGGAGCTGCTTCATGGTGGAGCTGGCAGACCCCTTCACCACCAGCTTTGATAACACCTTGATGACCGAATGCACATGACTATTGTGACGGGGAGGGTGGGGAAGAGCTGTGTGAGGGCTCTCAGTGGGACCCTCCTGCTGTGGACACCTACTCAGCAGTGCCACCTTCGGAGGACAGCCTACAGCTGCCTGCGCGCTGCACGCTTCACTGGACAGCGTATTTGCAGTTTGGAGACAGAGAGCTACTCTATCTCTTGTGTCCTGGAGGCTGAGTCTGGAGCACTTTGGGATTTTGCCTTTCTCCGCAGTGGGATGCGGTGCGTTAATCTCTCTGAGTAGCCTCAGCAGAAGCACACGTTACCGTCCTGTGGAAGCGAATACCTGATAAAGTAGGCAATGGTTCATTCATCAAAAGCCCATCAAAATAATARCAGGGTGGCAGATATAGGATTGCCAGTGTGACACACTGTGTGAAACAAAAGATGCCCTGCGCTCTGCTCCAGCAAAGGAAGCACCAGATTTCCAGCTGCCGAGGACCGGTCTGCACTGGAGCCTGGCGTGTGTTTCAGCATAAATGTCATTTCCATTTGGAAAATTCCAGCCTAATAACAGCAACTTTGTTTTGGATTTCCCTGGGAAATAGAGTTTTGAAAAAAAAAAGAGGCATGGGAAGAGCTTTGCCTCCATATAMCTGCTTGTCCCTAGGAGTGCGGGAGGGAGGTGGGTGGCAAACATCCTCAGCTCTGCCATGGCGAGAGGGGAAGGGCGCAGAACCCTCCCGGCATGGGGAAAGGTTTTGCCAAGTATCCATAAAGGTTTGACTGCCTGAGCTGGGCCTGGCTGCTGTAAAGTCATGTACATTGAATTTCCTCAGTGTAACTGGCCTTTGTGGTGTGGTCCCAACTGCCGCAGCTGGCAGAGGGTTTGCCTGCCTTTTGCAGAGCGGCTAGGCTCGCCGAGCAGCATGCACTATTCCAGGGAAGGGAAAGTGTATTTCTTTCTGTTTTGCTGTGTTCAATGAAAGGCCTGATCTTGCTGCTTTTGAAAATGGTGACAATAGTCCCATTGATTTCCTTAGAAGAAAAGAGTGGGAACATGTCTAAAGTTCTTCTTTCAACAAAACGGAATAAAGGTGTGCTTTCAACACACCTTTATTCCATTTCCTTCTGCTTTTTGTATAGGGGTTATCTGCTGGAAGTCTGCGTCACCCCATGCACAGAGAGATCCAGATTTTGATATGAGACCCTGAATGCCATTATATTTTAAGTGAGAATGTAGTGATTTACTTCYGTCAAGTACAGTGTTTAGGTCATGTGGTATCTACTTTCCTATAACAATCTTTACAAGTAGGAATAATAAGGATGCGCTTCTGGTATATGTTTTTCTTAGAGCAGTAGCAGATCTAGGACACTAACAGAAAAAGCTGAGGGATGTCTGAAAGCTAGGAGGATATTTATGGGTGGAAAGGGTTATTTGTATTAACAGAAACATGCACTACTGCAGAATCTCTGAGGAAAAATAACAGGCAGAATTTTGCAGTTTTAGCGACTGTGATGCAAACACCAATCATTTTGCAGTAGCTAATTGTCTTGAAATCTGATTTCCAAAGGTAGCAGCCTTAATTTGGTTTGTTCTTTGCTGGGGATCCCCTGGGAGTGTGAACTTCGGTCTCCAATAAATCAGGAGAGCAAGATGCACTGTGGGCTGAGTCTCAGGCACACTGGGAATCTCTCTGCCTCCTCAGTGGGCTTTGGATGGAGCCTTTGACTCTAAAATGAATGTTATTAGAATAGCCTTAATTCTTATTTCTAAGGAAGTACTGCATTTAAGGCAGTATTGCTGCCAAAACCAGGAAACAAATGCCTGCTCTGCAGTTTGTTTGCTCCTGCCCCCGGACCACCTCCTCCCTCTGCCAAACCGCAGTCCTACAGGGATATGGCAACTTTGATCTCCGTGAACCAACGTTCACGGTTCAGGGTATCGTGGTCCCACGTATTCCCAAACACGCACGGCTGCACGAGCACAACCACTGAGAACAAGCCAACATCCTTCCCGGAATAACTCCAACCAAATCTGTACAAGCGTATCTCTGACCCAGGGACCCCCGGAGTCAACGAGCTCTTTTGGCTGCAAAATCTCACACTGAGCACATAATCTTTACTTTTGCTGGATTTCTGCTAGGTTTAAACACTCCACTCTAGTGCAAAATGGGGCTCTGATTGTGGCTGAGGAGCGGGCGATGGGATGAATGTGGAAACATTTGGAGAAAAATTGCCTGTTCCAGCTAGTTTTACTTTGGTTTTGCATTTCCCTGGGTTACTTTCTGAAGATGGTTTAATTTCCTATGTACTGCTTGTATTTTGCTTATATTTCTTCCCTTCAGCCTCCCTCAATGATATCCTAGTGCCTGCCTTCTCAACAGTAATAATAATAATAGCTGCAATATATTTAATAGCTACCCACTGCCAGCCTCTCTCAGCCTTCTCCACAGATTCCCCAAGGTACCAGATGCATAATGCATTTCCCAGCTAGAAATCAGACCTCGCTACGATCTGCTTTCTTGAAAAAACTCCTTCCTGGCAGGCTCCCCGGCTCTGTGGGAATTAGCGGTGTGTGCAGAGGCACCGGGAGAGGTGGTTTCCTTTCTCTTTGTGGGTGTGAAGCACAAGGCTTGGAGCTACATCAGCCGCTGCAGACAAACAAGGTCGCTCTCGCCGTCCAAAGCAGTGCCAAAATTACCCCACCTCTCTGCAGAGGCGCTGATAGGACATTTCATCCTGTCCCCAGCCATCCCAGCCAGCGAGGAGCAGAGGTACAGGGATGGAGCTGGGCGATACGAGGGAGATTTTGGTATGAGAAACAGGAAAATGCAGAAACCAGCATAGCAAGAACCTGAATGAAGAAAATCTGCTAAATCTTCCTATGGTGAACTCAACCCAACTAACCCAGGCTGACCAGAAGCACCTTGGTGTGGCCAACCTGACCTTTCAAGGGCCCCGATCTGAGCAACTTCCCGCTCTATCCTAAAAAAATTCCTGGATGTGAGGGCCATGAGGGGGTTACATTTACCTTAAATTTTAATCTCTTCAGGAAGAAGTAAGTAATTTCATTATTCATTTATTTGGCTTTATATAAAAGCAAAGAACTATTTAAAGCAATTTGCTCATACGAATTTCTGCACCTTCTGGTGTCCTTCAGSACAGGCTTGTTTTACAGAGGAGAAACTCATCAAATGACTCGCTGAAGGTTTAATAAAAAAAAAAAGGAAAAGAAAAGGCCATGGTAGAGCTGGGAAATGAACACAGGAATGTTGACTTTGAACTACATGAAACCAGTTGCACTACAGTAGCACGCTCAGTACTTTTGCTTGGTTTTCAGCCACAGCTTTAAAGTTTGGCCAACAAAGTTAAGAAGTCAGGAGGGGGGTAATTTTTATTCTTCAGATGAGGAGACTGAGAAATCTAAAAGCCTGGTGCTCACAATAACTTATTATTGCTCTTTATTTGATGGAGTGACTCATATAGCGCATAGCTTCAGGAGCAGGTTTGGGGAAAGCTAYAGCTAAAAACACAGCCAGCTGTAAAAAGCTAGCCATTTCCTACACAGTATCTACTTCAAAAGAATAAAATAGATGTCTGCTTTTTTCTATCCAAAAAGTCACTGCAGAAGCAGCTTTCTTTTGTTATCTCCCAATAAATGTGTCTCCGTAATAGTGGAATTTACTGCTGGGGGTGTGTGTTTCTCACCACTGCTTCCCCTTACAAAGAAGCTAATCTATCTTGTGCTGGGAGAAGGCAAATGATGTCATGTTTCCTGTATTTCAGCCTACTTTCCAGCTGCTGCAGAAAGGCAGGGCTATAGGTAAACATTTCACTCTGCAAGAGCAGAGCGGGAGCTGCTGGGTTAGCGCTCCGGGAGCAGCCCGATGGCCACAGCATTTCTGCGTGATGCCTCCGTGCAAGCCTGGGTTGACTTGTTTTCCCGTCGGGCTGCCTGACTTCACCCCTGGGGTGAGCAGCCCAAGCACACCGGGATGAAGCGGGCCGGGATGCGGCAGCGCTGGGGAGCCAGCATCCTCATCGCYGTGGGCCCTGCCCCGCCGGCAGCCCTGGCTGGGGCAGGGAGCCCGGCAAGTCGGGACGCTCTGCCTTGGCACAGCCCAGCGTGGAAAGTTTGCAGAGCACCGCCTGAACTAGTTTTACTTCCAGCAGGAAAGTCCTTGACATTCATTAATGCTAAATTCACTCTCACATTTTAATCAATGAAATGGAAAAACAACAAAACAGGAATGTATAAGCAAGTCTGACTTCTTTTTTTTTTTTTTTTTTTATATCAGCAGTCTAACAAGCCCAGGATAACACCCGCCTGCGTGCCGGATTCGCCCAGGCAATTATCACAAATGCAGATTGAATAATTATGCATGCGAAGACCCGTCTGGTACCTGCCACATGCAATGACTCAATCTGTGTGCAGGTGCATGTGTCTGCCTTCTGCGCACGCCACCGACCGCTCCTCTTGCACAGCGGGGCCAAGGTGCTTTTGACCACCCAGTGGAAAATTCAGCTCTTTCCACCATGTCACTGTCYCGTCTCCCCAAAGACAGGGCTGAGTGCCCAGGGTTTGCAGAGGGGAGGCATCGTGCCCTTAACCTTTGAGCCATGGGCTGGGTGCAAGGAGGCTCTTAGGGGTGCTGGGAYCCTCTGCGCTGGTGTGGGGTGCTGGGGGGCTGCGGGCGATGGCAGGGTTCTGCTGCTGCACCTTCCACTGACCACATTTCAGAAGTCACAGTGTTTGAAGGAGGGGTGCAGTCTGAAACCTCACTTTTCCCCATTGCAYTGGCAACAGCCCTTCCTCGGTGAATTTACTCCCCATCAGTGCTGTCCCTTTCCCCAGGAGCAGCCCCATGGCCCTGCTGTCTGCAGTTTTGCTTCTCTGTAATTCTGTCCCTRCCTGTGTAGCAGCAGAATATGACTTTCCTTATATATTATACCTTGAGTGCAACACAAGAAAATAAAAATGAGTAACAGCTTGTTCCCCAGCCCTGGATGGAGCAAAAATTTTGATGAATGGACAGACTACTTGCATGAAAAAGAGCATGAATAATTTGCAATGAATAATATTCAAGTGTTACCTTTTTTTTCCACTCATAAATTGCTTGCAAATTTTTTTTTCCCCTCGAGCTGTTAGTCACCAGAGCAAATATAGAGCCGCTTGTTGGAAGCATTTGTTTTCTGCTACTCTGAGCTGTGGTTGGATGCGCTGGTCACTCTGATTGATGGGGAAACTCGTACTGGCAAGTTTCTTCRGCTGACACCTCGAGGTTCCCGGGGCTTTGCATATATTTCTTTCACAAGCAATGGCAGATGCTGAAAAAGCTGTTTGTTTGCTACTGTTCATAATTTATAAATTATTGCTTCTACAAGTCTCAACCAACATTGGAGCTTGACAGAGACCCAGGTTAGGAATGAATTATTTTATGAAAAATACGTGTAGATCTTTACGCTGCTGGAGAGTCACACTTCACCATTTCYCCCCATTTCTCTGGAGTTTTGCTGTTATAAAATAACACGCCTATCTTTGTGGAAAAGTTTTGTGGAGGCGGAGGGTGAGGAAGGGAGCGATGGGGCACGGGTGAGGCCATCCCTCACCTCTGTCACTATTTGTCCTGCTTGTATTAATATAGCAGGTTGCCTCTTCCGACCTGCTCCGTCTGAGCTGCACACACGGAATAGCKGGGAGTTTGCTTTCGTCCTTCCGCTCCCCTGTCTTTCATCGCCTTTGGTGAGGGACACACATAATTCAGCTGAGTGCACTGTAGAATTAAAAATATATCCCCAAGTGTAACCTCTATCCCTCTGACGTTTTAGCCTTTCCTCCCGCCGGGCCGTGCATGGGACAGGCGTGCTGGGGTGAGCGTGCAGCGAGGACGGGCTGTGGGAAGGGCGGGAGGTGGGAGAGGTGTTTCCCACTCTGTCCCCCCATCCCTCTGCATCCCAGCCCCGTGCCGGCCGCTCGGCACAGGGGAAGGACAGAGGTCAGCCCCTGACTGGATATTTGCACGTGAGCTGCTTCTCATCTTCCATTTTCCACCTTGAAATGCTAACAGTCGTGAAGAAAACCTCACCCCTGTGCAAAGCTGGTGTGTAACCCTGCCCTGCCTTCACCCAGCTTCTCTGGGTGAGCTGAGGCCAGGAGAGTGATGTGCCAGTGGTCACTGTGTCATGACCGGGTTGCCCAGCTCTGGACATTGTGTGGACACCAAGTGACAYTCGCTGCAGTCTAAGTTATGTTGGGATCTCTCCCCCACCTCTCCAGTTTCTATTCCTTTTCCATTGACCTATTCTAATCAGCTGAGATACTTTCCTTTTTTCTTCTTTTGCTTGAACTCAAAGCGGTGTGAAGGAATGACCTCTCTTTCATGCACATGATTGCATTTTAAACTTTAATAGCTTCCATACCCTTTCCTAAGAGGTGCTCTGCTTAGCTGAAGGTCTGTACATTGCACTCACGTTTAGGGAGCAGCCAGAACGTGATGGAAAAGTACAGTCTCTGTATCAGGTCTCCTTCTGCATGACGGACACTTCAAATTTAACCTACACTTCTTTCTAAGCTAAACATATGTGAGGTTGAGGTTCATCTCATAGAGCACTTATTGATGTTATGCAGCTGTAAAGAAATCTGTTTTGCCTATGAAAAAATCGGAGTGTAATGTAGCTAATGCTAATTAAGACATATCTTAATAATGTGCAGTGATTTCTTAATAGATGCCAACAGAATAGGCTTAAGGGGAGATAGTGAAACACACCCACAAAACCCGCTTTTGCTCTGTCACAATMCCTCCTCTGAAGTGCAGAGGAATGTTTGATTTCTGGGTGTGTGTGTCTGCAGGGTTGGCAACGGAAACCAAAGCAATCGAGATTACAACAGTTCTGCTTATCCTAAACTGAATATGCGTTTTTTTTGAATGTTTCGAGTTTAATGACTTATTTCCTCTTAGCGCCTCTTTGACTAACCACGGCCTTTCTCGAAGTAAAGGGTGACGGCTTGGATACAGAAGGAATGATCCGGGAAGAGTGGTTTGTTAACACGGATCCCAGAATGGAGAGGTTAAAGCCCAAATTACTTCCCGGTTGTGAGATATGTGAATTATTAGCTCCTGGGTGGATAGCTCTGTTATGAACTTTGATGTTATGAACTTTGATGTGACAGTAGCTGTTCAAAGGAGTGGAAAAAGGATGTGTGAGGAGTCTGCAAAAATCAGAATAATGGCTTTTAGCTTATAGACTCTGTCTTTTTCTCTCTTGGTGGAGTTGTCTCTTCTCAGAGGCAATTAACTACATCTAGGACAGGGGTGAGCTGAGGTTTTTTCTTTGTTTCTCTTGCTGCAATAGGCTAAAGTGCCAGGTTTAGAAAGAGAATTGAAGTGCAAAGTGTGAGGAAGAYATTGGGCCAGAATTTTAGACCATTCCTAACATCATGGGGAAAGCAAGTGAACACCCCACTGAAAAATAACCGCTTGTTGCCTGAAGCAATGGCCATGTTCTTAAATTGCCTTTATTCATACCAATAATGCTATGGTGAAAACTCACCCATCATTGAAAAACTTGCCGGCCAATCCTTCTGGTGCTGAACCTGGGTGTTCTAGACCCTGGTGTTTCCCACCGCCCTGGGGATGAGCCACCATGGTCTCGGTGGGGTGGGGAGAAGACCCCTGCAGCGAGCGGGGCATTGGGACTCTGCGGATGAGGGCGCAGGAGGAGCGGGCATGGCTGCATTGCYGAGCTCCTCATCACCTCTCGGCAGCTTCCTCCCATTTTCTGACCATCCTAGGAGGGGTACGAGGGACTTGGCTGTGGAGCAGAAGACGAGAGCTGAGGCTGGAATCCAACTTGCGGTSGATAAAATGCTGGAGAGGTGGGCTGGTCCCCACAAAACCCTCCAGACCACCTCTAAGCAGCAGCTGGCTTCGCTTACAGCCCCAGCTGAGATGAATGGCATTCCAGCGCTCGCCAGCAGCCCACTGCTGCTTCTCCTTTTACAGCTGTTGCCTGATTACACCAAGCGGTTTAGTCTCTTGCGTTTGCTTTTTGATGTAAACCCAGCCGGGAGGGCGCRTTGGGGTGGGAAGCGAGGATATTTGCTCGAACTCCACCTTCCAGTGTAAAAGCATAGTTGAGAGTTAGCAGCGGCAAATGATGTCTCCGTGACCTCTGCTTCCTCTGCTGTGAGAGTTTGCATTGTGGAGCAATGAATACATAATTCATTCCCACCCACCAGGGAAAATGCCCCSGTAGCACGGCACAGACATCCGCAGCACAATCTTGCAGGAAGAAAGGAGGTGGTTATACAAGATTTAAAGATATGATGCACAGCCCTACAGGAGGGACGTGTGAGATGGATTTTGAGTGGGAACTGAGCAATATGCCTGTTTGGCTGGATTCTTTGCGACTTTTATTTTTACCGCAAGCATTCAACACTATTGACGGCTTTCCATAATTTCAAGACACCTTTAYTCTGGCTGCCAAAAATCCAGCGGGGCTGCAGGGCATAGCAGCCTCTCTCCTCAGGATTTGTCTGAGGGAYGATCCCTTCAGTGCTCCCCACACTGGGGCAGTCGCTGTCAGCCCAGAAGAAGGGGTGGGACAGAGGTTGGAGAAGTACTTTGTAAATCTTCACCTTTGGGATGCTCATGTTTAGCCCAACTCTGAATTTTTTCTTCTATTTTTACATAAGAACAGACTTCAAGAAGAAAGCATCCGTCCCAAAAGAACTATTATCAGGGCTTGTACCCAGATCCCAAGGTAATCTCTTGCCAGTCGCTGCCTTTTTCAACATGGTCTTTTGTAATGGTTGTGATGRACTTGTTCTCTCATCTTTGTATTAAGGTCCCTTTGTTGAACAGTGAGGTTGGAGGAAGCCTGGAGAGGTCCTTTAGCTTGTSCCCCTCTTCTGAGACAGGAGTAATTTTATACCCAGACCTTTCCTGATGGGTGTTTGTCCAACCCACACCAAAGGGCACCCAGAGAGGAGCATTCCCCTTAACCTGCCCAGGACAAGCACGTGATAGAAAGCAGTCCATGGTGTATTGGTGGTTTCTCCACATATTAACCTTAAAAGATCTAATCTGAAATTTCTTCCTTTTTTCTCTGCAGATTGGAAAGCAGAAGAGCTGAGTCATCCCCCGAGAAGACATTTCCCACAGCAGATGTTACACCATGCGATCCTGCTATCTCTTGCAGTCATTGCTGGAGGAACCACTGTGTCACTCCCAAGGCCTGAACGAAGATAACACGGTCCCATTCCTCCAGTCGCATCGCTACAGCAAAGATAAATTCCCCGCTCAGTGTTCGCTGCAGAACAAGTGTCAGTAAATCCTCTCTATTTGGAAGCATCCCTGTGTCTGTACTGAGACCTTACCTTTGAAAGGTGATAATGTGAAAAACATCCTGCTACATTTTGCAATGAAGATCTGYTTACATATGTTATCTGGGAGCTGTCCTGTTGTTTCTAACACTGTGACTTCTGGGTGACTTTTCTGTGCTTTTCTCTGGCACTGAGTGCCAGCTTTATGCCAATAATCTTGGATGACAGTTTACGAGGTCTAAATTCAGTCCCCATTTCTGTTATATACGGCCTGTGATTCAAATCAAGTCACTTAATTGTCTTGTTCCTCGTCTGTAACATAATACTGCATTGTTCCTCCCTGTCTTTCTGTGGATCAGGTGGTGGTCCAGGCAGGGCTGCCTTGGGCAGGTGTCTCAGCAGACTGTTTTAAACCAATAAAGTACTTTGGGCGATTAAATTTTGGATCTGGAACTAAAGATATTTCTGTTTCCCCCARTTCGCTGCTAACCAGACTGGGAGCTTCGCGAGGTTTTCTGCAATATTTAAATCCCAACTTCTTGACTTAGCTGATTATGTGAGAATCTTGGCTCCTGAGGTTTTTTTTTGTTTTTTTGTCCTGTCTTTTAAAGGTACATCACTAGCACCAGTGCAAAAAAAAAGCCAGAGGGTGATGTCCCCAGGTGGCTGGAATCTGTTATTTCTTCAAATACGAAGAAGTTTGGGCTAATCTCACTACTTTCCCCAGGCTCAAGTCATCAGCCTTGTGCATGGGGATGGACCCKTGCAGAACCAGTGCTGGAGCCAGGGGAGAAGCTAGTTTTCCTGTCTGCAGACCAGCTGAAATTTATATGTTCCCATTCAACACACAGCGGAGGCAAAAAGTCATCAATGAACCAACCAACAAAAGCAAAGTCCTGCCAAAAGCACCAAACGCTGAAGTCTGGGAGGAAGCGCTGGGGGATGCGCTCAGGGCAGATGCGCAGCAGTCAGCACCGAGGGGCTCGGAGCTGAGTTTCTTGGAGCTGACACTATCTGTATAAAAACTGAGTCCCAGCAGCTTCCTTTGGACAGTCTGCTGCTGTGGAGTATGTATCTTAATAAATGTTTCTCTGTTGTTACCTAATCTGTTTACCTGCTGGCACAATGCATATATTGGGTATTAAGAAATAGCATCTGGGAAAAATAATATATACATATTTAACAGAAGCATTTTAGAGCCCAGAAAAGTTAAACCTCTCCATTCAGGTTTCCCTCTGGGTCCTCCAAAACAGCCTCAAGAGTCAAAGTAAGTAAGTTATGTATATGTGCTGTCCTATATTAAAGGAGCTACATTCATATCTTTCATTCTCAGCCTCCGCCTCCTCCTATTCAATTTACAGTCTAGACTGTTTAAAAATATCTTGTTACTGCTTTTTTTCTATGGAGAAAGGGCACTTGTGAGACAATGCACTCAACTGGAGATTATACAGATTTGTTGCATGTTGGTGCATGATAACAGGAGAGGTTCCAGCAAGCTCCAATATATAATAAACTGTGAAGGCATAAATTGCATATGATTAAACCTTTGATGGTGGGCTGTTAGGAATTCCCAGTGCAACATGCCACGCCGCCTTTTACATCAGCCCTAACAATGACACTGCCAGACTTGTTGGCTCCAAGGGGTTAATTATACATTATGGATGAAAACAATGCAAGGATGCTTGTTAATACTCAAATCATTGCATGGTAACCCTGGGTGACTCCCTTACCGCTGCTGCCAATTTGCAACTCTCACCTGGGGCAAGATAGGAAAAGGCTTGTCATTCCTCACCCCTTCCACTTTCTTCCCCTYCTCCTTGCTGTTTTTTCCTATTTGCAACATCAATTTGCTTGTCAAGGTAGCTGACAGGTGAAAAGCCTACCTGATTATTGAAATTATAAGGTCAAAAGAAATTGAATCCATCTGCCACAGGTGACAATTTACAGCCAATGCTGGTCCAGGGCAAATACAGATGAGGGGCAGGTGAGGCAGGCAGAGGACTACTTATGGGAGTGATAAAGCAGGGGGTGATAAAGAGGGTTAGAGAGGAGGTCCCTGGTCCCCATCCCCTGGGCTAGTGGTGGGGGTGAGGAGCTTGAAGCYTTGGCTCTCAGCCAAAGCATTGACTGGGCAAGCTGGGTGATGTCCTCTGATACACCGGGAAGGGGCTGGCTGTTGTCCCTCTCCTTTTGCTACCCTGACTCCAGGAGCTTGAGTGCCTTTCATCTGCCAGACCAGTGCTGATATCAGAGAGGTGAGCTGAGATAAGGTGTCTGTCTAAATGTTAGAAACTAAGTGGAGATGTCATGCAATGAGGAAAAGTTGTAGAACTCCTGAGTTCTCTATTTTTTTCAAAAGACTGTAATGAGCTAAATTAACTTCCCTAAACCTGGGATGAAGCTATACTTCCAGCAGTTGCAGGCTTTGTATTTTTGTTCTTCCAAAAATAACTGCAATGAAATGAAACTGTACTCCCAGCTTCCTTTTCTGCTCTGGGTGAAACTTGTCCCACTGTGTAATTATAAAGCTGAACTGATGCTCTCTGTTTACGCTGATAAATTTTCCTACCTAGACACACCCTGAGTGTAACCAGAGTGTCTGAGTTGGCAAAGATCTCTAAACACTGGCTCCAGCAGACTTACTGCTGTGTAGATCTGGGACACTTTCAAGATGAAGTTGAAGTTGAGCATTTGAGCCATGATGCGTGTAGAAAACCTTGATAAGAAATGTTGCAGCCAAAGGTTTTCTTCTTCTTTTCCTTGTAATGGCATGAGATTTGCCTGGAAACGTCATGTCCTGGTTCTGGAGAGCCCCTCCGCTGTCGGTGTGCGGGGAGGCTGCTGCTTGGGCTGATGTGTGCAATTGCTGAACATGAATGATTTTGGCTTATGTAGTTTACAAAATCAGTCTGTACTGGTGTCTGTGTTGTTCCAGCAAGAGTGAATCAAGTACCAGCGTGCGCAGATCCCAGCGGCTAGTTGGGGAGCAAGTATTAATCTTCTGGCAGTCGAGCTAATTGAGCTTAAAAATGTTTCTAGTGTGTCTGTGTCCGTGTCCCCACGCAGCAACTAACCCCTGCCAAAATCCTGGCAAAGCTTGTCTTACAGTCTCTTTCCAGACTGAAGGAATGTTTGATGGCTTAAAGAAGGAAAAAAATAAAGACTGGGGGGAGGGTGCCTATAGTAAATAAGACTCTGACCTTATCTGAAGTATTCCTGTGCACTGAATCTAGCCAAGGACTCTTGAATAAAACAAACTTGAAGTTTCTAGGCCAAGTAGGTTTTGAGATATGGCTCTACAATAAATTGTTAGAGGAATATTTCAAAGGCTGAATTGCACCTCATTTTTCAAAGTCCCATATCTCACAAACACCGTGTCTGATCTGCCACAAATTTTGTCAATAAATTACCCCCTGGCTACTGATTGCACATGTAAAGTCTTGAGCAAAAAAAGCCCCACAAATCTTTGCTCTTATCTTAAAGACCTCCCTCCCCAAGATACCTCCCTTCTCCCCTGAATATTGGCAGAGTTGTTGGGGGGCTACTTTAAAAAAAAAAAAAAATGAGTAAAAAAAAAAAATCTGTATAACCCAATCTGGTTAGTGCTGAATGGGAAGTCATGGAGCTTCTGGTCTTGGTCATCTTCCTAAAACCTGTGGTTTGCAGGAGTGTAATTGTGGAAAGCTATGGCCATTTTTGAATGGGGCCATGTGGTTGCTCTGAGTTGCTCTATCCAGCAGCTGTTTGAAGAGGCCATTTGGGGCTGTAATGCCTCCTGCCCCGTAGCTGCCTGTCCCTCCTCCGTCCCAGGCCTCCCAGGGGCTGAGGGATGCTCTCTCCGAGCCAGGAGGCGAGGAGGGGGCTGCCCTGGCAGGGAGCTGGGCATGGCCACCCCTGAGGGCAGGAGACCCTGCGGGCTTTGGGGCTGCCTGCGGCCACCATTGTGGCTCCCATCACTTCTGGCCCTGCTTTCCCAAACATTAAAGTTTTGGAGGTTTGTACTACCCGTGTCAGACCAGGAAAGGGAGAGAAGGAAGTGATCCTAATTTTCTGGAGCATGCTATTTTCAAGTTCTTTATTATAGGGAACTCGGATGAAATAGGAAGTCAGAAACGAAGTATTTGTAGGCTCTTTTATTTTGTGGGTGAACTCCAGGTGAAAGTAGAGCAAAAGAAAAGACAAGGGGATCTGAAGCAGGAGCAACAAATAAGGCTAGGACAGCAACTGAGCAGGGAATCAATACTGCTTAGTGTCATAGTCCATAATTTTTATTCGGAATAATTAATCTCAAGGCATTATGGCTGTCTGGCAAATGCATTCTTAGAAGAAGGGCTTGATAAATCTGTGCTTCTATTTCAGAGACATGGATAACCACTTTTTTCTTCTCCCCCCATTTGTACACTTGCAAAGATAAGTCTCTTCTTTTCTAGTATCAGCATTCGGATCCGTGAGGGAGTTATTAACTGCGCTGGCAGCACTATGCTGCAACAATGGGACAATGACCCTGTCCTCCTAGTAATTTGTTCTGTGACATTATAGGGATTCAAATGAAATAATAATTTAATAACAGACTAAAGAAGTTTTGCATGTCTATGCTTATGATGATTATTTCTTTTCACACTGGTCTCTTCTAGTCTCCCTTTGGCTCCTAAGGAAATACAGTAATCGTAGATTATTTTTTTCCCATAGTTAGATCCTGTCTGAAGCCCCTCAGATTTTCAGTGGTAAAAATTTCAATTAAGGTTCACAAAATTAACAACTTCTTAGATATTGGATTCATTGTCTTATGTGTGAGACAAATTTACAATGAAATCATGGAGGAAATATCCACTACACTGAAACATGAAGGAGGAATTTGGGATTTTCTCTTTTAAGATCGTGGTAATCTGTTAAAGTATTTCAAAGTCAACTTTTCTAAAGAACCAAAAGGAACTGACATGAGGAAGTGTTTTCATCTCCAATCAATTATTTCAGCAATTGGGTTAACCCTCAAATCGAAATCCTACCCATCCTCATTACACAGATATAATCAATATCAGCAATTTAGAAGTTGGGGAATATCTTCATTAATATCCCCTGTTAAATGTGGTTTAGAAGTCATTGCATTATTAGCCAGCTATTATTTTGTGACAGTATAAGACTTAAAAGTCATTTTTCAGAGCTCTGATATGCCTTGCTAACCCATGCCAAGCTGATAATCACCTAAGAAATCAGTGAATAAACAAGCCTCACTTAAAACGCCTTTTCACTAGACATTGTTTTTCTTCAAGCTGCTGCCTAATAGCAGCACTTCTGAGCAGAGCCATCGCTCTGCATTTATTTAAAATACTGCTTTTTTTAAGTGTATTTCCTCCGCTACCAGCTGAAGCTGCTGGGCTAACCCTATCGCTGCCGACCCCCACAGTGCTGGTGTGGTATGGAGGGGTGGTCCTCCAGGTCTGGAGTTGGGACACAAACACCAATTGCTGGAGATGCTGTGGAGCGGATCCAGGATATGAAACCATGTTGGTGAACAGTGTCCCTGCAAGCAGGCTGGGCTGACACAGACGTGTGGCAGCTCAGATAATGGGGATCTCCTCTGTGCTGTTGATGTACAGCTGTTGCAGGACTAGAAGTGAAAATCACAGGATGAGGAGGAATGTGAGTAGAGTACCCATGAGGGCTTTCTGGTTCCCCTTTGGCTACAACAGTCACAGAATGACTATAGGTGGGAGCAGAGGGGACCATGTTGTTGGCAGGTTTATCTGGAAGCTTATGTGGGAAACTGTCCTACACTCTCTGTGAGATCCAAGAAAACCCCCTGATGGAGTGAGTGTGTGGTTTTCTGGGAGAGCTCTGTGTGAGTGGGACTCCAGTGATGGCCCCATCCATCGCAAGTCATGGCTCTTATCTCTGCAATGCGTGGAAGATACGGCTTTTGAAAAGGCTCTTTCAAAAGAGCCTTTCTTTTTCTCTTCCTCTGCCTGTGTCAGGAGTTGCTTGGAGCAAGCTTTGTGTTTGTTGGTGGCATGTGAAACAGTATCTTCCAGGAAACTTCAGAAATATTTTATGAAGTGTAGTAATAAAAATATCCATGTGGTGCAGCCCATGCAAAATAACACTTTTGGCTAGGAGCAGTATGTACAGTTTCTATAGTGCACAATTCTTCCATAAGAAACCCTTGCAGATGGGTTTCATCTCCCTGGTATTTGAATATCCATTACACAACCCCAAAAAGCTTTTCTAGGGCAGTTGTAGAAGTAGTTATCTGTGACAGACTTTTCCAGCTCAGATCAGGGGCTGCTCTGTGCTCAGGTTGGCCCTGCCAGGTTGGATCCAGCCCAGTGCTTCAGGCTTCACTCCTGGAGAGACCCCAGCAGCCATGCTGAACTAGTTAACTGGGGGCTGTGGGCCCCATCTGCAGGGCTGGAGCTCTGTGGGCGGTGGTGCTCCTGATGGGACGTGCAGGGCTGAAGGCCGTGGGAAACCGCCCGAGGGGCGGCGGGGAAATCCGGCAAGAGAGGCTTTGCTTCCTGGGAGGACTCTACCAGAGGGATGATCTGGACCACCTTTGAAGAGAAAAGAAAGATTAGAATACACTCATGATATATCAACTAATTAATAGAGCTCAGATATGGGGTTTTGCTTTGTAGCTTCTGCCGCTGTGCTCTGTAAGGAGTTTGCTACATGCTTGATAAGAATCCTCCTGTGGCGGCAAGTACCTTGCCTTTCTGCTGGTGTTTTGAGGTCTTTGGATATAAGGTTTGACAGGATATGAGCAAGGCTAGTACGCCCAAGGGAAAAACTGGGCAGTTCTTCAGGGTTGGCATTGCTAGATCTGATGAGGGATCGCATGCAAATTACCCCAAATGAATGTTAATTACTGGGAGAGTTACATATTTTGCTTGATTCCTTTTTGGCAGCTTGTGCAACTGTGTTTTTATATACCTGGTACTTGAAAGGTTTGATTTAAAAAATAATAATCTTCTGTAATTACAATTGCTTTATTAAAGGTTGCAGGGCTTATATGATCTCTGTAGTAAAACTTTATGAATTCTTCTATCTAGACAGTGATCTCCTGGCTCTTTCTCCAAAAGAGCAGTGCAGGGTTTGCTAATCACTCATGAGTTTACTTGCCAGACTTTCCCAGTTTAGATCCCATGATTTCTAGTAAATGGAGATCATGAGGACTGAATATTTTGCCCAGGATGTCTGTGGGTAGAAGCCCAACAGTTAGCTTGACTTAGTCCTGGTGATTGACATCGGAGGTAACTTCTGTCTGTACAGCTCAGCTTCCCATGATTTGCCTAATGAGCAGCTTGGACATCAGCTGAGGGTTGCAGAGCAAAACTCCAGTGGAGATTTCCCTGGGTCCTGGGCATGGAGTTCCCCCCAAGATGCAGAGGCCATAAGGACCTCCTGCTCTTGGTGCTGTGGGGAGCAGGAGGTGGCACTGGAGGAGGGTCTGGTTCTGAACTGCACTGGGGTACCCCAGGCTCTAGTGGGTGCCGGGGTGCCGCTCCCAGCCCTGGTTTCATGAGCTTTGTGGCAGTCCCAAGCCATGGCTCTGCTGAAAGAGAGCTGGGATGACTCAGCCGTCAGCTGGGCAGACAAGACGTCCTGCAGTTAAAGTCCTTCTGTGTCCAGGCTCAAAAGGAGTGGAAGGCTCAGGGTACCCTTTGCCTACCGTTTGGGGACAGTTGCTTTATATCATCGCCTTAGCCTTGTGCGTGGGCAGGAGGAAAGCACTGCTCTGAGGTCAGCATCTGAGACAGGAACAGGTCATCGCCCAGCCTTTCAGTGCAACCCCTTCTAAAAAGCTCTGCCCCAAACTCTTGCTGTTTTTCTGTTTAACTGTGTGAACTGCAAAAGCCCCAGCTGTGCTGGCTTAACCTGGCTTATTTTTGTGGTCTGTTTGAGCAGTTATGTTTCCTTTTCATAACTCATCTGGAGGAACATCTGACTTTCTCTAGTTCTTCATGGTAAGCTTGTCCTATGCAGCTCTGCAGACAGGTCACGCGTTGTGTTTGGCAGCGTTGGTGATGATGACCACGCCAGCGACAGCAATTCAGAGCCCTTGTGCCCGTTTCCACTGGAGCTACAATCACTGGCTCCGTGACAAGTTTCCTGTCCTGACTCATAGTTGCTGAGTCATTTTTAATTTTATCTCCCTTTGAAGGGTCTCAGATTTCTTTTGTTATTGTTTTTAATGTATCATGTAAGGTTTAATAAGTTTTGGTTCACACTTTATTTTTGCTATTAACACTCTTCCAGTTTCAGGCTGGCTGCTGCAACGACATAATTGCGTGTTAGGCTCTGAGCTGGAGTAACTGTTGTTGAAGTAGTTGGAGTAACTTGGAGTGTTTTGATATAGCAATTCCTGTCTGTCTTTCCTCATCTCCGGCCAATGATAGACGATCTGGGGAGAGGTATAAAACCCACACAAAGGATCTATCCAAAATGTGCACTCGAAGGAAACTTTTTCCCCAAAGTAGGAGGTTGTGTATCCCTTATGTGCTTTTGAGCTTGTTAATCACACTGCTGATTTTTGCACTTTAGCAACATTCAAAACTTGTACAGATTTGGTCTTAAATGAATTATTTGGCTCACACACAGGATCTTCAACGTGCTTTGATTCACAGCAGTACTAATGGTGAATGGACTTCTCTATTGTCAATTGGGTGGGAGAAGACAGTAAAAGCCTGTTCAGATGAGGCTCGCCTGGTGATTTGGGGCACTGAATTTCCATGATGCTGTGTTACTGCCAAAAGATATAGTGCCGGAGCTCAGCGAGTGAGTGGAAAGACTTTCTTGGTTCAATGAACCCTGCATCAGGCACATAAAGCTAAGTGACTTCAGGAAGCCACTGCGGAACGTACCTCTGTAGTTCGACATGGTATATTTTTCAAATAGCAGCGTTTTTCTTCTTTTTGTTAGCGTTTGAGGCATAAGGCACTGAATTCTAACTCCCTTTGGGCTTGTAGCTGAGATAAGGTGGGTAGGTTTTACTGTTGCTCTCAGATAGTAGGTAAACTGCTCGAGATGTTTAAACTGGGAATATGCTAAGCATTCAGGAGTGAAGAGCTCAGAGCTCAAGGGAAGGTGCTTGGGAAGCGGAATAATTCAGCGAGCGGCAAAGCCAGAGGCYGAGCTCTGCCCCAGCTTTAACGCCATGCCGTCTGGGGGGAGAATGAGCAAGAATGGTACAAACAGCAGATGGAGGGAAAGGGAGACAGCAACAGCCAAGGTGAGGGCAGTTGGGGGTGAAGAGAGCAGTCTGGCTCAAACCCAAGGGACTTTGGTGCCTCCCAGATCATCCCAAGTTGCTAAAAGCCTGGCTCGGCTGCCAGCTCCCCTCTGCCTTAACTCCGCTGAGGCAGCGGGCGGCGCGTGCCAGAGCGCAAGCGTTGGMGGTGGGAGCGGGATCAGACCCTCTCCTGGAGGAGGCCATCTCCTGCTGCTGCTGGCTGATGAAAGCTCAGCGCCTTCCCCATCAGCCGGGATTTTAATGGTTTTGAAAGAGCCGTTTCTGCGCGGCTCTGAAGCCCAGCGCAGTTGCAGCGGGAGCGGTGCCGGCTGCACTGCTATGGTAATGCTCGCACAGCGCCTGGCTACCTGCCAAGAGCAGCGGCAGCTTTTCTTTCCTGGCTAATCGCTGATAAAACAGGAAGACCTTGATCATCCCTTTTGACATGAATAACGATGTTATCTCCTGTGATGTATGACCCAGAGCCAGATAATGTCCTCTGGCAGGCCTTTTTTCTCATGAGATGTAAAATACAATGATTATGTTACAAGGGGGAGATAAAGTGGCACAATCTTCACTAGTTCAAATAACTAATTGAAGCAGGAACTAGTGGAAATGGCTTCCTTTGTTCCCCAGCCATTGTTGATATAACAGTGCTTATAATGAAAGCCGAAACTGTTGCCCTCTTTTTCTTTTTTTTTTTTTTCTTTTTTCCCCCTCGTCTATTTTTTTTCCCTTTTAAACTCAAGTGCCTTCACTTCTGCTTCCCCCTCCCTGCTTCCCTCGGGGAGCGGAGGACAGTGGTGATTTCTAGCAAGGGGTCCTGTTTTCCAGCAAGTCTTGTGTGTGAGTGTCGGGAGGATGAAATCAATAAGTAGCTCTCATTCTTTGTTTCCCTAGAGGACTTTTGAGAATGGAAAAATTGAGACCAGTGCTCTCTAAACCATAATTACACTTTTTTTATTTTATTTGCTTTCATTTTTGTGAAAGCAACAAACCTAATTACCTGGCAGGGATGGTCACCAGGGGTATATTGATATTTCAGTGAGTGTACAGTACTTATCACAATTGAGTTCAAATATTATATAAAAAAAAAAGCACCTCATCCCCCCCAGCCCTCAAGTATGTTGGTGTAAAAAGCAGGAGGGGTAACAGCACAGTTTTACCTGGGAGCGATACTGCACAGTTGTGATACATAATGATTAAAGCTGTTGGGAGGCTTGGTGCTTCATAGCCTGGTCTGATCACCAGAAAAGGTGCGATGATGCAGTGCCTTCTCTCCCAGGTGGGGCAAATGAGCCTCTTTGGGCCAAAATTGGCTTCAAATATGAAACAAGGATTCCTTGCTTTAAAAAACCAAACATATTTCTTAGGATGATTTAGTAATGTCTACGCTACATAAAGACCAGCATTAAATATGAGGTTGTTGTCAGAGGCTATCTGCTACAGGCTTTACAGCTGCGGCTGGTGTTGCACTGCTGAGGAACAGGCTGTAGTCTGATGACTTGATAACCTGGACAGATGAAGTCAATAGAGACATACCCTATCGTGTGGCAGAGACACACAGAGAATTTAAGACTTTCTCATATTCCTAGATGACTACAGCAATATCATAATGAGATTAGACTTAGCTCTCGTGATCCCAGACCATTGATGCTGTACTGATGTCTCTCAGAATCACTAAACTTTAATCTTATCAGGATTTATTTTATGGCACTTTTAGAAAAACATCTGRCTTGCGTGATGCAGACTTGTTCCAGCTCTTTGTCCTTGGATTGTAGCCTCTGCAAAGCCAGAGGGTCTGCAGCTGGTGCTTTCTTCTTCCCTGGGGTCCAGTCCTGTAAAGCTCAACTCCCACAATCTCCCACAACTGCAGAGCCCAGAAATCTTGCCTTGAACCCAAGTAGGTGAAGAAAAGCTGACCCTCAGCTAGCTGAAAATCTTTAACCGAGTGCCTGGGCTTTGCAAGGAATTTGAATGACCTAGCTTTGTATTTTACTGATGGATGATATAGAGGTAAAAGACTTGTAGGTTACCAAAGTGCTATGAAGCTTTTGCCTCTAGGTTACATGTGATAGTGGAGTCTTTCATCTGACAACTGGATTTGTGCCTCTTTGGCAGGATTTTTTTTTGTTAGAGCTGTAGAAGGATGTTTTGACTTGCAGRTACCTCCTCAGTTTGTTTGCTTCCAGATGCCCCTCTTGGTGCCCCTTTTTTGGACCCATGGCGGGGGACCCTGACAGCCTCTTCCCAGCAAGCAGCAGCCACCCATGAGCGTGGGCTGCTTTGGTGTCTGTCAGCTGCAGTTTGTGTTATTTGCTAGGCATTGCCAGGTTTGCATTGCTATGCTGCTTGTTGCATCTCACCCAGTGCCCGTTATTCTGTGTTTCCTTCCCCCAGTTCCGGTAAGGAGAGGCCTGTGCCTGGCTCGACCAGCTGAAGACYGAGAGGTGGCAGGAGGGTAATAAACCACAAGGCACCATGGTTCAGAGCAGGCTGGGTGAAGGGGTGGGTGAAGCAGATGCAGGACGGGCCAGACACCGAGTAGGTTCAAAATCTCTTTGAAGCTGAAGTTAAGCTCCCAAAATACTGTTGAAGCAGTGTGAGAAAGCTCAGAGTTGGGCAAGAGCGGGGCACCTGGGTGCTATTTATGACTGAGCTACTGTGTGACCCTGAGCAGCTCACCGTACCTCTGAGTCATAGCTCTGCTTCCCTAACTGCGAAATGAGCAGTACAGTAACACCTACTTCATTCACAAGGGTATCATGCAGTGCAATTTTGTAATTAATTGAATGTAGGAAAACATTTTTTCTGTGGTGAAAAGGCTGCAATGCCATGGTCTGATCCTCCTAATGCTTGCTTGCAGGCTGGGAGYGCGGCTGAACTCATTGACTTCCAGAGGGTGCTTTGTTCCCTATAAGTGCAGGAGGAAATATTTGCAGAATTGGGACCCCTGTACAATGTTTTATGAGTTACCACATGGCCACTGTGCAAATCAATTACTGTAGTAGGCCTGTAATGAGACTAACTTACAAAACAGTTACTGATTCTACAGCAACTTGAGCAGATGCCAAAAAATGTGGCCAATAATTAGTGACCGCCTGACGGATCCAGGGTTTCTCGGCAGGGTTTACTCAGCGCCGGGTTCACAATGCAGCTGATTCTGGAGATGGTCCCGCTCGTGAGGTCAGATTAGCTGTTGTTTTTTAAAATATTTGTTTCATGTCAGTCTTTGTTAGAATCCCAGTTTAAAACCTTTCAGGTGTAAGTATAAAGCTTAAAAGATTTTCCACAGCTCCACCCTTAAGAATGGGTTTAATCCTTTTAACAAAGCTCTGATCTGACAGTTTATTTCGCTCTAGGCTTTAGCTTCAGTGGTTGCAGCCAAAACCTGACAAGTTCTTCTTGTTAATTCTGAATGTATTATCCAGTGACAAATGTATCTCCCACTTATATGTGACACTGAGAATGAAATGCATATGATCAAATTTCTTATAGCTGGAGTGGGGCTGGTTGTTAAGAACATCTCCATATCTTTGCAGTATGACAGTCAATCCAAACCCATTCTTTTTCAGCAGCATATCTCAGCCTAGTTTGGGACACTCATGATGGGTTGCAATCTGCTGCCATACTCTGCAAAGATTAAAGAAAGGCTAAAAATAAATCCGTCATTTTCCCTGGACACTTTCTTGTGAAATGCAGAGAGATACGTCACTAGAATGCAAAATAAATTCATATGGAATTTTTTATGCTGTGTTTTTTTATGGACAGATGGAGTCAGTGTCGTTTCTCATTTCTAAATACAGTGGTGTTATGTACAGCCTTCCACCTGAAAGCTTGTCTTGGAAGCCAAGAGAGAATAAAATGGATTTTTACAATAAAGCCAAAAAAGTTCTTAATTCTTATAAGTTTGCCAATTTACAGGATGCACATAATGTATTTGATGAACTTAGCCTCTGTCTCTGCTCATAAAGTATTYGCATGCTGATGAAATTTATTTTCTGGACTATAGTCTGTGTCATGAGGTTGGGGTTTTTCTTTATTGCTATAGGATTGATCTTTTGCTAGTGATAGATTAATGCTTCCAGGAGGATTGCGACTGCGTGCAGTGGACTGAGYGCCAGACCTCTGCCCACAGTCTGTGTGACCCTGTCCCTCACTCAGTCTCTCTTAAGCTGATCTCCTCTTGCTGTCCATCTTCCGTGTGTTTGGCTGGACCAGTAACTCTCAGACCAGTGCCATCGCTATTTGCTCCCAGTCCTTTTGAGCTCCATCGTTACTCCTGTGCTCTTCCGGGGCCATGTCATGCTCCCTTGGAGGTTGGTGGTAGCAGAAGATGCAATGGGTTAATTGCTTCTAGGTGTTTCTCTGAAAGCAACTGCATCTTTGAAGTGACTGTCCAGAGACCTTCCCATTTCCTCTTCCCCCAAACAGTGCAAGGAACCGTGTGGCTTTTGCAAATAGATGCACGAAGGAGAAATGCTAATGGGCAGGATGTCTCTGGCCAACGCTGGCTTGTGTCGCTGCAAAGACGCGAGGGTGATGGAGAAAGTCAATTTCCTGTTAAATTAGCTTGGCTGTTGCTCTAAGAAAGGTGGAATTTTAATGAAAGTGCTTATTAATGGATGAGCCCAGAGGGAAGTGGATTTGTGGTGAGGCCAGAACTTTATAAGGAAAGCCTTACCTCATAAAAGGCCACAAAAGATGCTTACAGGAATGAACTTAGTCTGCTCAGGAATCGGCTGCTTGTACAGAGGGACAGTCTTCCTTTTCCCATAAAACATGCATTAAGGGTGCCAACTAAGTTGGTTCTTTTTTTATATCAGTCACAAAAACAGTGGGAGGTTTAGTTCCCGTCAAACTTTATGGGCCATTTACGAGGAGGCCTTCCCCAAAGTATTTCACAGGCCAAATAAAAATAAATGGCACTGAAAAATTTTATAACACAATGCATGAACTGTTGTGGCAGTGGGAAAACATGTGCCAGAGACCTCTTCTCCCTCCCTTGCACAGAGGAATTAAAATGGAATTTTAATTATTGTAACTTTTATAGGCTTTTTCATTTTCAAGTAGTCTCATGGTTACCTTTGGGAGAGAGAGATCGTGCCTTTATGTAGAGATGAGAAAATGTGGTGGCAGAGGTGCAGCTTCATGGCCCTGGTGAGGGGCAGCTGCTCTGCAGAGAGATGAGGAAGACCACAGGAGGTGGTGGGTGTGAGGAGGGGTGGGCGRTGACTTGCAGTGTTGGGGGGGCCTGCTGGAGCTGGGGGTTGATGTCTGATGTGCTGGGGCATCCTGTCTGGGTGCTCAGAGGTGGGCAGAGAGGCAGACATGGGCACACAAGTGCCTGTTGAGCCCATAAATCTGATTTTTCTAAAAGACTGGGCTTAATCCTGGGGGCTCGGTTCAAGCTGATGTGGCTGTGCTGCTGCTGGGGAGGTACTTTCCCCGTTACTTCATTTTTCTATTCAAAATGGGAGGGCAAAAGGAAGGAGCCAATTCCCCCCACTGCTAGGACCAGATTAAATATTCGGAGAGGAACAGTGTGGTTCAACTTACAGTAAGAAGCCTGTTAACAGGAATAGCCACAGTTCCCACMTTACAAGTTTTATCCTCTGCTCTGAGCTATGGGGAGGAAAACACTTCTATCTGGAGAGGAAAGCAGCATCTAAATACCCGCGTGGAAAGGGAGCAGCAGCTCTTGTGAATATTTTTAATAGAAACGGGTTGAGCAGTCACTTCTGCGGGAGCTGTCTCCGCTGACGGGCGTGCTTCACAGCTCGCGCGGTGAACTGTTGCACTGTTGAACTCTCTGTATCTCGGTGCTGGATTTACCATACCAACAGCTTTATTGGAGGAGTGAAACAACAGCTTGCTTCTACGGGAAGGGAGAGGAACAACCTACCCTTCAGCAACCAAATGGGCAGCAAGCAAAGATGTTTTCCAAAGAGTTTCTCTTCCCCTTCCGTGCACGTGTTCTCGGCAGCCCTGCTCAGCAGAGGTCAGGGGGTTCAGGCCATAATGCAGTTACACCATTGCTTCTTCAGATTGCACCTTTGATCAAAAAATTAACAGTTAAATCCTTTTACTGACCTTACAATATTAAAGCTGCTGCTATTTTGTTGTTGCCCCCCCCCCCCAAGAGGGTGGTCAAACACTGGAACTGGGGCCCAGAGAGGATGTGGGATCTCCATCCTTGGGGATGTTCAGGACATGGTCCTGAGCAGCCTGATTTAATCTGAGCAGGAGCTGCTCTGAGCAGGGGTGTTGGACCAGGGATCTCCAGCTGGTCCCTTCCTTACCATGTCAGGCTCTGGCTGTGCAGTTTAGGCTATTCAGATTTGGAACAGCTTGAATGGTTTTGGATCTCTAGTCTTGTTGCCAGAGGAGTCTCAGCAAGGGCAGCTGCCTCTCCCTCTGCCCCAGCAGAGTCCTCGACTCTTCCTCTGAGACACATCCTGCCAGGATGGCAGGTCAGGAACAGGATCTGCGATTAGATGGATGTGGGGATCTGATTTMACCTGACAGTAAATAAGTTCCTCTGAGCCAGGGCAAGTCAGGGCAAGGGTAAGGTCTGGTTGCAGGTACTAACCTTTTGATGAGGATGGACTTAAAATGGATCAAGCCCATAGAGTAYAAACCTTTATGTATAAAATGAGGTTAAATGAAATTTCTCAGCGTGCAGTTGTTTTGTGACTGATAGCAAAATGGACAGACAGTATAAAAAGGTGGCGTAAAATCAGGAACACCTCTGAAACCTTAATAGAAAACAAAAAGGCCCTATCCAAATTTGTTTGGTTTGCTTTTCTTTTTTAAAAGGCAAGCAAACRGGGTTTGTTTGGTTTTGGCTTATTTTCATATCGTCTCTTGTTCCCACCCTTTTCTGTACTTTCCACACACGAGATCATCTAAAAAATGTTAATTTTTCAAGCCTCTATTAATCTGGTTTAGTGGCACATCTGAGTSGTTCTGCTGCTGCTGACTGAGTTTGCGTTTGCTGTGATGCTGTATCAGTTCTGGTTCAAAGTCAAGCTACCAAACAACAGGACATGGCATTGAAATAAGTGCCTGGGATAAATAGAGCTGTAAACCAGTGATCTCAATAATTTTGCATAACAATATAGAATAGGGAGATGTTATTCCCCCTTCCTCAAATACCTGTGACTTTATGATTTTAATTCAAAGCTTTAAGACAGGGTTACACTAATGCAGAGGACCCGAATGCTGTAAAACGTACAAATATCCAATTGCTTTCTAGCTTGGGTGTCAAGCTACAAAAAAAAATACCAACTGGTAATGTAACACAAARGGCATTGTATTCTAGAAGTGACTAACTAGATTCAGTTAATTTTTAATTTGTGCTAGGTAACATCAAAGTAACAAAAATGCTGTAAATCATCTTACTCTGAATAAAATGTCTCCTAACAGGGAGGTGTGAGGGAGGGAGATGCCTACTAAAAGATTTTAATTAAGTGAAAGTGGCAGTATTACTAGGGAGAAAGTACTGTCTTTATTCTTTCTTAAGCGGTGTCTAGCTGAAGGCATGCAGTAGTGCCCTGTCTGCCTGCGCTCTCCTCTGAGCTGAAGCAGTTTGTAGGTGCTAGTGAAGGGATGTTCGCCGTGGTGTCGGGGCCACGATGCGTTGCTTAATGCCGCAGAAGTGCGTTAGGTTTAGGGGACTGGCTGGGCGCTGAACCCTGCGTGTGCCGCGTGAGCTCGGTGAGGCTGCGGGCTGGAGTCAAACAGCCTCCGCTGCGAAGGGCTCGGCTGTGCAGAGAGCATCAACAGCCCCAGTGAGCAGCACCAAGGCTGGTGCCAGGTCTTCCTCCAGCTCCCTGCAGGTGGTGGGAGACGGAGACGGCTGTTATCCTGCTGTTTTCTTCTGCTTCCTACAAAGCTCATCATCTCCCTGGCACTGATAGKCAGAAGAATGACATTTTCTACTCTCCAGGATGGTCAATATTAACAATACACAAGAGTTTAGGACTTTCCTGCAGTGCCCGTGCAGCCCCGCTGATGAAAAAGGGCTGCACATCTGTAAGGAGAACTGGAACCAAACCTGCAAGAAGTGACTGGATGGGGAAGTCGCCTTCCTCTTCCTCACTGCATATGTGTGTGCGTGTGTGGAGGAAGGCTGGTGGTTCTGCCTGGTTTTACAGCCCGTGGTCCTATCTGCTTCTAACCAGCACTTTTACCACAGCAGCAACTGTTTTTTTTTTTTTCTAAATTACAGCATATATGAATGGAGGATAAATGAATATTATGACCTAGCAGATTTCCTAGTGAATAGTCTTCCTGCATGCCACGTGGGCTGGGTGCAACCCAGGCGGCCGTGCGCCAGCTCTCGTGAACAGGGCTCATGGTGGCCCTTGCACAGTACCTTCCTCTTGGGAAGRATACCCCCTTGATTGTAGAGTGTTCTCCTGAAAGGGACTGAATAACTCAAGGAACCTTAGTTCTGCAATCTTTACTCTCATGGTTAGGTTTTTACATTCCATCACACAAATAATAGTAATCAAAATGAGTCCAACAGGGTAAAAAAAAAAAAGGCAAAACAAAAAAACTAAACCAAAAGAAGCCTCAAAAAACCAAATTGCTGTTTTCACATAAGAATTATTTTGAACTGCATTTTCATTTTGCTAGAACGTCTGGCAAAAATATTTGCTTGTCAGTAAATTGCTGAAAGGTTTTTCTCTACTGGCAGAGTGAATTTGCTTTTGTGTGTGTATATATATATACATATTTTAAAAAAACATCTGGAGAATAAAGTTGCCATTTCTAATGAAAAATAGATTTTTACCAAAGAAATTATTCTCATCACAAACACTTCTAAAATTTGACAGTTTTTGATTACTCAGCATGTATATCGGACTTAAGGTCTRCTCATGTGAGTATGGGTCATAGGGTCAGGTCTTCCTATGTGACTCATCTTTCCTGTCCACAAGAAGCAATACCTTTAAGTCTTGTGCCCGACTGGGCAGGATCTGAGTAGGATTGTTTATGCTGCTACAAAAAAATGATGGAAGTTAATTTAAGTTAATATAATCTCAGTAATCACTGGATTTATTGCCCAGGAAAACTTAAGACCTTTCAGGCTTTTTGTTCTGCCAAAAGCTGAGATCATGGTTTCTAAACTTTGCTGCTTTGTAGTGATATGCAGGTGCTAATCATTTCCATACAGCTGAGCCATAATTTGCTGGCCTCCTCATAAAACATACCAGCTTTTCACAGTGCCCTCTTATATACGCTGCTTTACAAGGAAACTGTAACTAACAATTAAACCAGCATGTAATAYATTATTTTCTTAGTTTATAGAAGATTGTTTTATGGGGCAGCATATTAACAAGAGATGCCTGGAGGTATGTGGTTCGTAGTGTCCAGCCCTTCAGTGGTTCAGGTTTATGCAGAGATATGAACAGATGACCCTCATCGATAATCAGGTTGCAAATGGCTCTGTTGAGTAATTGCAGCATTAGTCTTCTCTAACTGAAGCTTCAATGTAATTTCAGCTTTTTATAATTACAGAGCTAGCGGACTGTAATAATTTCCAAATGTTTTGGAGCTGATTTTAAAGCTGATCTGCAACATGTAGTTAAGATAAGTCTCAAAGGCCCAGATCCTGAAGAAATGCTTTGGCAGGTGGGCTGGGACACTTCTTTTTTGTTAAGTAAAACCTATTGGGGAAATCTTCACTGATGCATATAAAATTTACACCGGCCACAAACTGATCTGGATAAAGCGGCACCTCTGAATGGGTTGGGGGAGAGAGGGAGAGGAGATGCAGAGAGGGTACACAGACATGGCTAAACTTGTGATATTAGGAAGGTTTTAATGACAATTTTGATGCAAGCTTTTATTAGAAAAATACGATTTTTCCCTTTCTTTTTAAAGCATAAAAACTGCTGTCAGTTTAGATCTTAATGTATCTCAGTGGATGATTTTAAAGCAAGGCCATTTCATTGATTAGAAACACCTTCTTGTCTAGGAAGTTTAGGTGGCTTATGGGGTTTCTGTGCTCCATATGTAAAGAAGAGCTTGTGGGTCAAGGTTTCAAAGGTAGTGAAGAGCTTACAGCTGGTGATGAGTACCTTAAGGGGATTCTCAAAAGCACCTGAGCATGCTAACTCACTAGTTCACTCTGGGTATYTGTGCATAAATAAGCCTGAAAAAGGCCTGAGGGACACAGAGGATGGCCATCACCTCAATTGTCTCATCCGGGTGACATAGTCTTAATGTCTTTCCCAGTAAAGTTTCTCATGGCTGAACGTAAGGCTGGCTATATTAATGCACTTGACATATCCATCCAGTGAATAACCCTCAAAAACTTTTCAGGGATGTAAGGCTTCAATTACTGCATCTAGGATTATAAAAAATAAATCGTGATCTCCATTGTTTCTCAGACTGTCTGAAAGCTATAGGAAGCTATATTACAGGGGGAGAGCTTGGGAACTATTAGATAATACCTGGAAAAGAAGGGGGGAAAAATGATGTAACTGATTCTGGCCTGGCAGTTATTTAACTATGAGTCTGACTTGTGGTATGGGGAGGCAATTGAGGTGGTTCCTGGCCAGCCCAAGGGAACAAGATGAGGTTAAAAATCTCTGCATTGGAAATAAAACATAGGAGTGGGAGGAAGCAGTAATGTGCAAATGGCAGCTGACTCTAAAACTGAGTAGGACTACCAAAGGTTTTCTTTCTTYCTTCCCGTTTTCATGGTATTACAGCAGGGCTTGGTCCTGCTGGTAGTTAAGCTCTTTGCATCTTCTCTTTCAAGGAACTAAAGCATGTGAAAATTTCTGCAGAAGTCATGAGGAAACCATGCACTTTTGTGGTGCATGTAGGCTCTCCGGCTGCCTGGCAGGGCAGATGGCTCTATCAGCAGCTTCTTGGCTCTTCTTTTTTGGGCCATGGAATTTTGCTTGATTTAAAGGGAGTGAGGGCTGTCTGATGCAGTGGATACTGGTCTAGTAATGGAGGCACTAACTTTTTGAAACTGTGAGGTTCTCAAAACCAGAAGGGTTTTAAGAAATGCAGATTTGCATGGGAGGTAAAGGCCTCCAGGGATTTCAAATAAGAGAAGAGCAGTGCTAGTGGTGCCCTCTGGCCCTCTAGCTCCAAACTGTGCCTGTAAGTAAGATGGATGATGAGGAGTGCTAATTAAGTTGGTGAGGGACAAGTGTGCTTGTGCTTACTGCATGGTTTGAGCAAGGCAGTGCTGTTGAGCTTGGTTTCTCCTGCCTTGTGCATAACACCTTGAAAATCACGTGCAAAGTGCCTTTGCTGCATCCTTTCTTTGCAAGCCTTCCTTGCCTACTGCATCATCTTGAGATTAGTACTCAGGGATATCATCTTGCCTCTGTGAGTATATTTTCAATGTGAAAACTAACTGTTACTGGAAACAAGAGTCTTATTTAGAATAAGAAAGAGAGCAAAGAATTTTTATCCTTTCATGAAGTTGATCCAAACCTTCAAAGTGTTTTGGTAATTGTGTTTATGGCTAAAAGATTGATTATTTAAGTCTGTGTTAGAGTATACTTTTTAGTATGAAGTAATGGCTTATTACAAACCAGCTCAGGAATGCTTTTGAGCTTTTTAGGTATTTTTTAAAGCTGGATGAGGAGGGAAGAGTGTGAGGYACTAAGTTCAGCATTTCAAAACATCTGGATCTGCTCTATGGTTTATTTTTTAATGTGTTTTCCATGAGTTTAGTTAAACAACCACATGGTTTGATGGCAAAATGAATGCAAGTGTAACGTTTGGAAGGGGACCCTGGATAAAAGTTCGGCTTGCTAWCTAGAGTCAAGTGACATGCTCTTGTTTCTGGTTAGGTTGTGTGGATTCACAGAAAGAACCCGTCTTGGCTACTGCTGTTCCTTTTCTCTGCCAAAAGCTGCTAAACATAAAGCAGGCAAAGGAAGTAGTAAATTACAGAACACCTAATCTTTAGTCCTTTGTTTAATCTCAAATGAGTCTCCCAGATCTCATAAACTAGA
Source organism: Oceanodroma leucorhoa (assembly GCA_030449065.1). Classification (NCBI taxonomy): domain Eukaryota; kingdom Metazoa; phylum Chordata; class Aves; order Procellariiformes; genus Oceanodroma; species Oceanodroma leucorhoa. The sequence continues at coordinate 2,768,626 of JASVER010000073.1, read as the reverse complement.
AATGAGGACAACACAGAAGACCAAGCACAAGATGGTCTAGGACCTGCACTTGAGCAAAGGGTCTCCTGTGGCGGCGGGGGCGGGAGCTGAGAGGRATGGTTCTGATAATGCCTTTTTTTACGTTGTGCTATTACACTGCTGTTGAGAGAGTTGTTCTTCTGATGGACTGCCAACACACCAGCAAGGTGTAGCAAGAACTGGTGCCTATTTAACTCCTATTAATTTTGAGCAGACTGAGATTTTTTTTTGTTAGTAGAGAAATAGATATTGTCAYATTGCTATGAAATTCATAAGGACTTCATTGCTGATAGACACTGGCAGAGGTAATGCTTTAGYTTCAACTCTGCTTGCAAGTGGTCTTTAACCATTGCTCTTTGCCTTTCCCTCTAGCATCCTTTTTCTCATATCTATTTTCCCACCTTTTCTCTCTTCCAAGCATGTGSTTTTATGCTGTTGCTSCTTTCAGCTTAGCCCAAATGCTAATGAGGCCTCAGGTCCTCAATCMTGCACTTGCGTTAGGAGAGTGGGGCTGACTAAGGTACAGCCGGGGGCAGCTCTTGAGGGTTGTGGGGTCCATCTCCACCAGWGTTTTATAGCCTTCCCTAAAATCCCTGTCATTCATTGCCATTCTGTCTTAACAGTGACATGCAGTGGCAGCATGATGCAACAGAGGCAGCTGCAGACATCATACAAACTTGTGACTATATCACTTTTTTCCACTGATATGTGAACACCTTAGGGTATTTCAGTGCATCTTGTGGCCCCGTGTTAGCCATCTGTGAGGGTTTCGTTGACTGTCTCAAGCCCACAGAGGTGGGCACAAGCCAATGCAGGCTGAAGGYGGAGAGAGGCACGTAGGCAAAAGAGATAGTATGCTTTACAAGGCAAGGAGGTTTTTCCTGTTTTCCAGCATATAAGACTAACTATTCTTGTCCACTGGTATTATTGTGATAAGGAATTRTCCACTCTATTCTTGTTTTGTATGATATTGTTCTCTTAATCATCTCCTGCATTTTAGGCATGTGTGCGCACATGTAAAACTACTGTAAATATTTCTGTTGAGATTCCACCAGCTAAAAAGTGTTTGTTGCTGCTGCGTACAACTTAGGTTTCTTTGTACCTGGGAATGATTTGTAGAGGTCATTCTGCAAAACCTGTATTTCCCAAGAAAGACTGGAAATTGTGTTGAATTGATCTTTAGAGAATTGATGCCTTGCAAAATATTTGCAGGAAGGGTTGGATGGCAGTGTTTGTACAGGCAGCAAAGGTAAACGATGGATTCCTCAGGAAGGAGAGGAGGGAGCCCCAAAGGATCAAAATGAASGGTGTTGAGGGAGGAGTAGACTGCAGAAGGGTAGAGAAAGTCAGGTGTTGATACTTCTTTCAGGGTATCTTCTGTGCTTCAGGGATACAGCTAGTCTACCTGCATGGAAAATAAGGGCTGTTAGTGTGTAGATGTGAAAAGGATGCTGGAGATGGAGCCAAGGATAGAGCTATTCGTTTTCAATGACTTGTACAGATTCCTGAGCTGAGGAGTAGAAGGGTTAACCACTGTGTGTATTAAGGCTACAAAAAGCTTTTCAACCGGGAACATAAATTACAAAAGCTGCTATTCACAAAAACACATATCAGACATAAAACAACTGCCACAGCTTTTCAGATGTCTTATTGTGCTTCATCTCATGGTGATGACTGGAGTGCTCTGGGACTACTTTTCAAAGTATTCTCCTTTGTATCTCAAAAATACACAGTGGCTCAGCCTTGCCATCTATCTTCATATGTAAGGAGACTGACAGGTCACTAGTGACATAGCTGTAAACATGTTATCAAGCATCTTCTGATTGCTTCCAAGCAAGTGTTCTTGYGCTGCGTAAGACAGCATTTAGATGTTCCTTTCCTGAATATCTTACTAGATTTTTACATACTTTGAATTATAGGAATAACAAACATTAGACACATATTTTTTTTGTTTTATGATTTGCAGGGAGTCTGAGATCAATGTTTCCAGCGACCACTGGATTCCCTCATTCCCAGCAGGATCCTACTCTGAAGTGAATATGCAAAAATCCCAATCCTAGAGAGTTGCTGAGGTCTAGATCTAGAGGGATAATACTCAACTAATCAAGTATTCATGCACTTCTGCCCCCTCTGTTTAAAAGCAGCCAGATGCTGCCATGGTCTTTATCAAGTTAACTAAACAAACAAGAAATTAATGTTGCTGGACCAGGATCCCTTCCCAGTCACTGTGGACAGGGGCTGTTAAGCCATGTAGCCAGAGTGATTATCAACTTGCCAGCCTTCTGCCTGTCTTGCATTCATGCTTGGGAAGTTGCAAAATTGTCTATACACAGTTTATAATGGATCAGTTTGATAACCCAGCTCACTGCATGGACACACAAAGCATTGGCACAGCTGTTGGGAAGACAAACTGGTGTGTGGCCAGGCTGGGTTTTGAGGGAGGAGGGACTTCTCCATAGGGCTATCCTCTCTCCCCCCTCTGCCTGCTATTAAGTAATGACCTGAGCATCAGGCTTCTGACACGGAGAAAATSTCATCTTCTTCTTGGGCAATGTGATGCCATGTGGTGCTATAAAGGTAAATAAAGGCAGAATCTAGAGCATCAAGTACAAGCTCGCCCTGGCTGGCAAGGAGGTTCCCCAGGTCCTGCTCGCCAGGGAGGACCATCTCTTAGGAAGTAACTGCCCCAGTTGCTTCCTATCACCAGAAGTTCATGTGACTGTAGTCCTAAATGCTCTTGGTTACACAGGTGAAATAACTTGGGACAAGATGTCCAAACACTTTTGTGGATCCATGTGTGCCTAGAAATGTGGCTTTTTCCCTATGCTGCAAGAAAACAGAAGGGGAAACAATCACGGTAGTGGTACAAAGTGCTGCGGTGGTTGAAATTCCTTGTTTGGGATCTTCAGCTTGAACTGGTGAAAGAGAGAAGATGGGTTAGCCATTGGTATGCTTCAGAGATCTTCCTATTCTCTTTTTTTTTTTTTTTTTTTTTTAATGAGGGAGAGGCTGACGTGATGGTTCTTCAGCTCATTCCTCTTGAAATGCTCCTTGGAGGTCTGCAGCCACATCCAGGCTGGTGGTGGTCACAGCCATGGGGAGCCACGTGGGATGTAATGCCAAGGTCAATGCTGCAGGCTGTAGGCAGTCTCTTTTACCCTCATGTCAGGCTTCAGCAGGCACGGATGTCTAAAATGCTTCTCCTCAGGCTTTTGAGGCTGGTGTGTGTGTATGCAAAGCTGATGACAGCGTCAAGCTGAGATCTGCTGGAATCTGGGATCTGGGAAACCTTCTGCCAAGAGGAAAAAATATCTTAAAGTAACTTTAATTTTTAGCACTCCACTAAACAGCTCATGCTCCCCCTCATGCCTCTGAGCTGAAAAAACACCAGTCTCCCTCAGAAAGTGAAGCTAAAACACAGGGCAGGTCTCGTCTCCTGTTTGCGTTGCGGTGGAGGCGTTCAGTCTGCTTCGTTATTTAATATCAACAGATGAAAATTGTTGGTTCCACCTCTGTGCGTTTATCTGCTCCGTGGCAGGTTGTATTTGCTCTTGTCTGGGAGGGCGGACAAAGACACACGGGGTCTGGAGCAAGGTGGATCTGGGGGCCCTGCCTGAGCCTGGTCGTGACATGGGGATGGCTCCATGGGTGCCCAGATGGGTCAGAGCCCCAAGACCTGCAGGGCTGCACTGGGCTGGGGGGCATGGAGTTAAGCAGGGGAAAGCTCATGCATAAATATTTTCTTTCCCAAACCARGAACTCTTCAAGAAGCAGATCCCAGAGCACATAGAAATATCCAGCCCTTCCCAGCACCAGCCCTTGCAGCTCTGAGGCTGGTTGGGTCCAGTGATGCCCACTTGTACTTGTACCAACATTAAATATAATCGGTATGGTTTTGCCAGCCTCATCCTTCAGGCTAGCCCTGTTTCTCAACAGATCAGCAGTGAATTGTCCTTCCCCCCACCCCCTTTTTTTTTTCCTTACAATAAACTAAATCAAAATCCAGGGTTAACCACACCTAAGTGACCATGAGAGGCTCAGAGCTTAACCCTAGGGCCCTGGTTGTTCCAAGCACTAGCCCTGCTGTGACTCTGTAGCAATCTCTTCTAGCTCTGCAGTTTTCCAGTTTTTCAAAATTGCCTTACCTATGTCCAAACCCAGGATCTAAGCCCCAGCTGGTGATGGGTACCTGCACCCCAGTGGATCAGAAAAGGTGCATTTTTCCCCATATCAGCTCCCTCAAACTTCTGTGGATCTGGAAGAACCAGAAACAAATCTCCCTCTTCCACCATGTTTTCCAAATTTCTATCTGGCTCAGAAGTGAAGTATTGAGCCTATTAACACCTGCTGACACAAGATGCATCCAACATTTTGAGTCCATGAATGCAGCAGTGAACTATCAGCTTTCCCAACCCCAGAACTCAGATCCACATGAACCTAGTCTGAAGCATGGACAGATGACCTCTCTCTGCACTGAAAAATAAGCCCTTTCACTTTCATGTCTCATGTGCTGATATGGCTCAGCCATAAACTTAACTCATAAATGCTGACACGTGTACACAAAGGTCAGTTTGAAATCTGTGTTTGTTCATAATCCTGGAGGGATTAGCTACTTGTTCACACTGGTAACACATCTACTTGCACATTGCTGGGAGGCAGAGTAGATTTTGGGGGTCACTGCTCAGTGAGACCCAGTTCCAGCAGGTTTTCCATGCCCTGCAGGTGTTGGGGGTGAATTCAGCCTCTGTTTCTCTCAATCATTGATGAAACAATGAGTCTGAAACAATGACTCAAAGCGCATGGAGCTTCCACTGTGGTGTTTGGAGAAAAACCCTTAGGGGATGTTTTTTGTCTTGGTGTTGGAGTGCTTTGACTTAAGTACAGARCCATAAGGATACTAGAAATTAATAAAATTTTGCTCTGGCTCTTGTTTGGAGCTTGACTAATTTTACAGCAGGCTCCAAGGAGACTGCATGCTGCTGTCTGGTAGGATTTTGAAGTTGAATAATGTTGAGATGAGGCAGCACGGTGGTTGTGTGGGATGGGGAAGGCTTTCTCGCTTCCACGGATGAGTCAGATGCTTCCTTTCTGCAGGGGATGACTGATTCTCCAGGAGGATGGTAGATCTCAGTGCATGGTGAGGGATGACAGCTGTGGARTTTTTTATGGAGGCTATTGAGCTAAGGATCAAGTAATTGTAAAAGCTAGGGAGCATTTCCACCAAGCTGAGCAATGAGTTGAGATGGCTTTTGGGACAGGCTCAACTGGCTCAGATGAGCAGCTGGTAGTGTGAGAAAGTGACGAAAATAAACAAGATATTGTGTGGAGACTCAGTTAAGCAGTGGAAAGACAATTCACCTGCAATTCACCCACTGCGTTTGTGACAGGTGAATGAAATAAAATACCTGGAGAAAGAGCTTGAGGTCAGTATTTTTTCAGGGATGGAAAGACTAAATCAGAAACCTACACCTTTCATGGAAGGCAATCAAGCTCTTTTTCACCAAACATTTGGATGTCAACATGAGCAGCTTGAGCCTATGTAAGATTATAGACTTTTTCATGTGTCAGTCAAAATATCCTGGGGAGAAAAATGTCACATTCTTCCTCTGTGTTACTGGCACTCATGTTTTGTAAAACACATAGCTTTTTATTTAAAATAGATCTGCTGATATAAAAACTGAACACAAAATATCAGGAAGTTGGCTGGTCTCTAAAAGGGATGCCTGCTGAGAATGTAAAATTAATTTGCTGCATGTGAAAAATGCTAGCTGTGGGGACAGATGACAGAGAAGGTGTCTGAAAGAGAATAGCATGGATATGTTTCCTCTATCTTGCCAAGCAAAATAGTCCAATTTTGTTCACAAAATGYGGTTTCTGGGGCTAACTTGGTAAACTGATCTTTATTCCTTTCATACTTGTTTACTCCTTTCCTAGTCTCTCTTTTCCAGCACAAAACACTTTTGCAAATCTTACATAAATAAGGACAGCAAATAGGTAGAGGGTCCTGGTCTTTGCCAATGACAGATGCCTCGTTCACTTGGTGAATAGTATTGTTGTTCTCTGTAAGAGCTCAGGGTCTTTAGGTAACATGTTGGTCCAGGTTTTGCCCCGTGGCAGAGCTCTGTTGCTAGGACTTGGTTTGCAGATCCAGCTTAACAACAAAAAATGGATGTTCTTGGGGTAAAGTACTTGTTCCCCTGATTAAATAAACTAAAGCCTCAATATTTTTCCATATGTATAAGAAAATTGCATAAGATGTCCTAAACATACCAGGCCCAAGAGCGTAGCAGAAACAGAATTGGCCATTTCTCTCAGCTGCTGACTGTGACCTCCATGACATCTTCCTTGTTTCTCTGGCACACAGCTGCATTAACGTCAGAGGAAGGACTCTTCGTAACAGCAGACCCAGGGGTGCAAGGTGGCTTTCAGGACATGGTTTGACTGTTGGGTTATGTCGGGTGTAAGAAGATAAAGCTATGACTGTATCTCTGTGGTGCTCAGCTGAATTTCACTTCTGGGTTAAAGCAAGCCATGATTCTCCTGGTCTGCACTAGATTTACACTTACACAGGAAATGTGGAGAGATATGGGTGCTTAACTGCCAATTTAAGACAAGACTGAGTAAGGAAAAGTGCATCCGTATTTTTGTTTTCAAAAGAAGATTTGAGGTGCATGCTTCAACCTACCTCCATGATTAACACCTGTGGGGTACAGCCTGGAGAAGAGGAACCAGAAGATCCAAACTGTAGTTTCAGGGTCCTTAAGGCTTCTTGGTTGAACTGAACGTTGCTTCAAATTGATTGTTAAATCAGGGAGTGTGGGTGTAGCTCATTCCATTATAATCCCCACAAATTGCTTTGTAATCGAAAGCTTTTGTTCCAGTGTCAAGTGGTTAAGCACCAAGTAAGAAGATCTATTTTACAAGACCAGACAAGATCTGACAGACAGCGGAAACTTAACTTTCAACAAATATAACAATCAACATGAGAGAACCAAAAGGTCCTCATTAAGCACTGCTGTTTTTAATTAATTGGTCCTTCAGATTTACTTCTTTAAAGCTGCTAACAGCCTTAAGCCTTTCCTAGATTAATTACAAAAGACGAGCAAATCACAATAATTAGTTTAGCCTCAGGCTCTTGCTCGGCCTCTGACCTACGTGTGTAGGTTTGCTCCACGTAGCGTAGACAGGGGGAAGCAATTTGCCTTCTTGTCTTGTTTCTGAACCCGAATTTCTGGCAGGAAGTGGTTTTTTATTTTCTTCAGTTGTTGAAAAGTGTAATTTTCCTTACCCTAATATATTCTTGTCACTTAGTTTAAAATGATCCCTCTGCTGTAACGACTCCCACTTGGGCTGGAAACCCTCCTTCACCAACAACAGCTCAGTCAGTGATGATGACTTTCAAGGCTTGTAATTCTTGGCTTATGGGGCCTACAGACTCAGGGAAGTATCATTAAAAATGAATCATGCTGCTCCCCTGGGGATGTGCTTGCTTCCCGGGATGCACATTAATGTGAATCCATCACCCCTCCCTTGCCGCAGAGGGCTGGTAAGTCAACAGTGCAATGTAAGAATGAATTTCAAAGAGGAACATATATATGTACCTATTCATAAAGAGAGAGAGACTTTCTGTATGTGCCTGTAAGAGGCAGACGCATCGTCGCACCGAGAAGCTGGTGCTCTAGGTCTTTTCCTGTCTGATCCGTGCTTTCATCTGTAACTTGATGCAGACTTTTGGGGCCATCTCTATTTCCTTCATTCATGAGACACATCCTCCCATTTCAACAGTCATCCCCTTGGTTTCAATGAGTCTGTTGACAGTGTAATGGGAAAGCATGCTTATCTTTGCCTGGAAACTGTGTGCCTCAGTTTCCCTACCTGTAAAATGGGCATAGTACCATCCCTTGGAAATTAGGTACATGTCTTGACTTACTCATTCTGTAAATTGCTTTGAGATCCTAGGCTGATGGGAAGATAAGGGAAAATTATTGCTGTTTGTGCTCTTGATTAGATAATAATCTGCTTAATTTCCTGTGAGTTCAATGAGACTTATCAAGGCACCTAAGAATTATGCTAAACTGTGGTTTAAAAAGTGACATCATCACTGTGCTGTATGGTCTGACAAAATCAAGTGTAACCATGGATAACCACTAAAAAATGTTCTAAGTAAGATATCTGCTGTGGCCCTCCATGGGGCTTTTCCCAGGGGTGAAGCTAAGTGGGAGGTCCTTGGGCGAGGGCACGGGGGCTGCCTGCTCCCCGGGACTGCTGCCTGCTCCCCGTGCCCTGCAGGCAAGAGGCTCCCATCACTCCAAAGCTTTTTAGCCCAGAAGCAGGGTGCAGTCCTGCTGCCAAGAGAGGAGAATCCACTGCAAAGTTACTTTCTAAGCGCAGTAGTGCCGTGTTAGCACAATATATTGCTGCATATTTTCCTCCTGAAAACAAAAGGAGGTTAAATTCTTCATTGGAGCTTTTGGGTTCCCTCTTCCTACCTACCTGCCTCTGTCTCACTGCTGCTAACTGCAGGTTTACAAGGTGTATTTTTATTTATTTTTATTTTTAATGCTCTTCAGATGTCTTCTTTCAGGCTGGAACAGACACAGTTGAACTCCTTTGTGCTGAACTGCTGGACGTTGCTTTATTGTCATCTGGAAGCTGTGGAGTGGCATCAGCTCACTGCTGYGCCCCAGCTAATAAATCTATGCTGTTTCTTGCTAAAAAATTCCCATCTGATCTGGCAGAAGTGGTAGAAACCAAAGATTTTTTCACTTTAAATAGAGAGTAGCTACATTGGGGTGAATCCCCATTTGGAAGAGGCTTTGCTCACCTCTAGGACAGTTGGTATCATTAATGTCACAGCAGTAGTCGGACATCAGGAGGGAATCAGACAACCCAAGCTCGCTGCTTCCCGCTCCCTCAGGGTCCACGAGGAACATCCTGGCCAACACAGCTAATCCGCTTCCCTGTTATTGCTCCAACAAGAAGAAAAGGATCCTTATCTCTCTAAACTAGAAGTGTAATGGGAAGCAAAGAGGGGCCTTCCTCTTCCTTCTACTTATCACTTCTTTGTCCCTYTAAATTTCTCTCTGTCCCTGGACCTTAACCTCCCACTCCAAGGGCAGGACAGGGCAGGCTGATAAGCTGTCTCTGAAACTGCTGGTACTGAAGCAATTATTCAGCAGCTGCAGCCCTTTGCAGCTGAGCAGAGATTACCATCTCTATCCCTGGGAAAACTGTCTGCATGACTCCTTAATGTATCCTGGCCTGCAGACCTTATTTATGGCACCTTCTGGCTGAATTACCAAAGTGACGCAGCCCTGGGACCTTTACTGCTCTTCCTTTGGACTCTGTCCTCAAAACCAAGGTGTGGGTTTTTTTTTTTCCCTTTCCTGTCTACAGCTGCTTATGCTTAATCCTGTTCATGGGATAGCAATGCTCCCACTTGCTTCAGAGAGCTGGTCCTGTGTATTTGCTGTCCTTCGAGAATATATGCAGAGTGACACAGGCAGACTAGTACTGACAATAGCTGCTCTGCTATATGTATGTTAATATTGCCTTAGTTAATAGCTCAGATTCATAGCTAATTTGAATGCAGTTGGGGAATATCTTCTGCAATATTTCTATGGATTTTTAAAATGATCTGCCTGTAGTTTCTAGGCACAAATTATTGTGGAAAGTAGATTTTATGCTTCAAGCTTTGCAAACTTAGATAGCCCAGAAGTGTGATCAGTCCCCAAGACCGGGCGTTCAACCTCAAATATTTGTATTCACCCTTGATTCAAAGTTGAGGAAATCTATAAGACTCATGAAATTGTCACCAATTTTAAGCACTGAAGTCAGGGAAGTTTTGATGCACAGTCCAGAAGTTAAAAGCAGAAACGAGGGTCATCTTTTGGGGTATTTTTTTCAGTATGTATTTACTGATGCTGTCCCCATGGCTGCCACCATGGACACACTCAGACAAGAAATACGAGAACTCACAACAGCTCTTTTCACTTCTATGAATTGATGCTCAGTTATCCAGCATGTGAAATGGGTGCAGTTAYACAGCAACCTGCTGCACGCTCCAGCTCTCCCTCCTGTGACTGCATGGCTTTAAGAAGCTCTTACCTCTCTATGCTTCATCACACTTGTTTTATGCTGCAATTTCATTATCAAGCTGTTGGGATGGGAAGGAGGCGATGAGAAGTGTGAGGAGGCTGCACGTGCAGAAAAAGGCAAGACAAAAATCACTTCTCCAAAACTTTCTAGGCGAGAGTTTCCTCTGCTTGAGGAAAGAAAAGCTCTATAGGATTATCAAACACTTCAGCAGAGAGATTAAAAAAATAAATAAATTCAGCAGAGAGTCAAAAAACCCCAAAAAACTATTAAAACCAAAGCCCCCAATGGTAACCATGGCAGCRYTGCTGGCAAGATACAACTGACAGAAAGGAAAAATGTTTTTGCAATTTTTTTTTTYCCCAAAAAAGCAGCAGTTGAAAGACCTTAAATCAGCAATTGAGCTTCTGCTTTCATTCACACCTGGCATAATTTAGACCCGCGCCGCCTTCCATGCTGCTCCTCCGGACATGCGTGTGCATAGGAGCGTGGAGGGGCTGGGAAGATCAGATCTTTTTTCTGAGTTATGGATTTAGCAATAAATGATAATGATTTCCCCTTTATATAAGCAACAGTAGGGGAAACAAAACAAAACCTTTGCCTCGTTTCCTGTTGTGTTTTGAGGTTTCTTACCAACACTGAAAACCACAGTTCATTACGGGAAGTTTTAGTGGTCTGTGTCTGCCAGTGTTTTAAATCAGTATTTGGCATCAGCGAATGAGACACTTTTCCCTTGAAGTAGGAGGGGAATTTCACTATTTTTTGTGTGTTTTGTTTGAGAAATTGTGTATTCACATTTCTTGTCAAGTTTCTCGTTTGTAAGCACTGTGAAAAGCTACACTAACAAAACCAAGAATGTTTTGAACGGTTTTCCTTCAAGTTCGGTGAATAACACTTCACCGCTTGCCAGGGGCTTGGGAGTGTGGCAGTCGCTGGTCTGTTGTCAGCTCGGTTTTATATCATAGCCTCTTTGTAAAGGCATTAGTTTTCTTCAATGCACTGGTTCTGGAGAGACTTATGAGCTTGAGTTGCTGGTAAATTTTTATGAAGTTAGTAGGCTTATGTTTTATACCACATAGGGTGTTGGGATGGCATTGTGTGAGGTGCTGTACAAATATATGGGTAACGGTGCCTCCCCAAAATGCATTGTAGACTGGAGAAGCTAGCGGGTAAACGAAACACAACTTCTTTGTGTGAGTGAAAATTTCTTCAGAATTAATGGGAAGCGGCAACCAGGCAGAAGCTCCTGCCTACCTTCAGTTTGCTGTCTGTGTGCACGGTGTTGCAGTGGTTCTGCCCGTGCGTTGGAGAAGATGGGTTGGGAGGCTGTGGTTAGGAGTCTATGGGCTGGAGGACATGCCACCTCTCCCAGCGGGGCGGCAAGCCTGAACCTGAGCCCCAYCTTTTTCACTACCTCATTTGTGACTCGGAAGAACCCTGTTAGTCTTTCTTCCCCAGCTGCCAGTCTTCAAAAGCAATAGGACTGGTGGTATTCATCTGATTTTGGGGAGTACCCCGAGATGCTCAGGCGAGAATAAGCACAAGAAAAGCAGCGATGCCACAGGGTTCCCAGAATGACTGCATCCCTCATCAGCTGTGTGCTCCTCTCTGGGCAGCCAGACTTCAAGCCAAGCCTCTCTCTTGGGCTGCTGTGAGAGGTTTGCACTGTGAGGAAACCTGTTTGTATGATATTATCCATAAGAACTGGCCTGCTCCCAACTTATTGCACACAGGCTAGCAAAAGTCGACTAGCAGCACCAGTTTGGACTGACCTTGCTGGATCTGGGAGTACCCACATCCCTCTGGTGGGTTGTTGGCCATGCCAACAGAGGACGCTGGAAAGACTGTCCCTTTTTGCTAACTTGTGTGTGGGCCACGCCGATGTGGTGGTCTCCATTTGTTACTCCATTTGTTAATCCATTTGCTTGGATTTCCTACGTTACAGGGTTTCTCAGCTCACTCAGCCAAATCCAGCAGTGAGGTTGACAGCTGCGTGGCCGGCGCATCTCCAGTGTGTGTCTAGGAACGTGTGTCCTTCATGTCCCAGCTCGCTGCAGCTCCTGGTGCCACCTTCGCATGCCTGATCCCTCTGAAGGGATCTTGGCTCCTATATACAGGAGAATTGGACAAGGATGGATTCATTTCGAGGAAGAGTGAGTGGAAAATTGTACCAGGCTGGTGGGGTCCTGCTCCAGCTGTTTGCAGAAGTGGCTGTCACGGCTTGGGCAGTCCCATCCTTGGATTTCATAGCATGGTGTTACTGCTGGGGGGTTCAGGCGAGGAAATGGGAGCAGAGGAAAGCGGAGAAGGCAGAGCATCTCTCTGAGCCTGGCGGCTTCAACACTTCTCCTCTCACGCACACACGCGCTTCTATTTTTCCAAAATCCTCCTACTGAAGTGGGAGTTGTTAGTCTTGATAGAAATCACAGAAATAGTTGGTGGCAGCCCACCACGGACTGGTGCCCACTTTAAAGAAGAAAATAGATTAATTCATTCTAGCTTTATTTTTTGCATAGGGACAGCAGGGCTAAGCTAACAAGTATATATCAGATCTCTCCTCCAGCCTGAGGTGAAGAGAAATGTGGGTGTTGCTGTAATACAATATGGGTAAACTCATGTTTTGGAGAAAAAAACACTCCACCCTTCATTATATCTGCATTTAACATTTAAGTGTTTAAGCAGAGGTGGTTATTATGGCAGCTTAAGCCTGCCCAGCCCTCTTTATTTCCAGACAACATATTCTAATCTGCCTGCCCCAAATGGAGGTATAGGAATTTTCCAGAGCTGCAACTAATTTTCTCGCAGGAATAAGGAGCACACTACTAACAACGCCTGCTTCGCCAACAAGATTCTGGCAGCTGCGATGCTCAGCACCTCTGATGGCTTTTCACGTGGCCGACACTCCAGCCATCAATATGCAGTTGGCAGTTCTTCGCAGCCACACCATCTCCCTTCTCACCTCAAGCACAGTGTCAGAAAAAGCTGTCTCTGGGTCAAAGCCTCCAGAAATACAGAACTGGGTGTTATTTAAAGATGATGGAAGTGAGTGTTATCTCCCCATCTCTCCTCTTTGGTGGAGCAGGCTATGGAGTGAGATGGCTTTTCTGCCGTTCCTGCCTCTCTAGGGAGACTGCGTGAGCCCCCGAGGAATGTGCTGTGGGCCTGGGCCATGGGTTAAGTGTTTTAAAATAAGGGAGGCATAAAACAAATGGTCTGAGCGTTTCCATGTGCCGCCGAGATCCATTAATTCGGTAGCTTAGAGAGGACTGCACTTTGGCACCCTCCCCATCTCCACCAGCTGCTCGCAGAAGGGATTAACAGGGGATTTAATTAATAAGCATGGTGACTTTCCTTTCCTTTTTTCTTTTTTTTTTTTTGTTTAAAGCACAGCATGTCCTACCTGGGCATTGCCCTGTGTGGCGTTCACGCTACTACCCCCTTACCTGGGCACAGGGAAAGCCCTGTTTAGCCATGACATGTAAAGGTTTGAATACACGGTCCAACAATCCCGTTTCCCCTCCTAAAATGAATGTGGCTGTCATACATGAGAGGAAGACAACGTGCTTTAGGAAGGAGGAGGGAAAGGTCACACTGTCAAACTCATGCTGCCCGTGATCCCTTTGCTTTAAAAGGGAATAATGCAAAATCATTAAGTCTAACACCCCTTGAAGATGCAACAGGCTAACGAGCCCTGCAAGTTTTTCAGTTGAAACTTGTAATGTCCTTGGGTTTTGTGCCAGATGACATGTTGCTATGCCGCACGCTGCCAAGGAATCTGAGTACTCCGGGTGCAGGGACACTAAAGATGCCACACAGAAGGCTCTGCATGCTTGCTGTGATTTTCCATAGCAACAAATACGCCTGATTACAGCACATTCGTATGCTCTATATAATGAGTATCCCATAGGAAACTTATCACCGTGCATCCTGCATCATAATTAGAAATCAGACCCAGGCAACTGAAATGAATTCCCCAGGCGCAGGTTGTCGGACGCGTTCCGCGTGGGGAGGATGGTGGGAAGGAGGAGAGGGGAGGGCGAAGGGGCAGCTCTGCTGAGCACCCTGGTCCAACGCTTGTTGCTGAACTTCACAGCTAATTCTGAAATATTTGTTCTGTCCCTCCTGTCGGTGTTTGTGTGTGTGTGTATGAGTAAGGAGAGGTGATTTTGAGTTTTTTCTTTTATCTTCTTTTTTAGGGGAAAAAAAAAGCCCCAGACAAACCCAAAAATGTTTTCCTAGCCTAATTTCTCTTCTGCTCCCCTCTGGCAGGGAGAAATTGAAACCACCAGCATTTAGACTTCAGTTTCATAGGCAAAGCATGTTCTCCTGGGGGGTTTCTGCTGCGGCTTGGTCCAATTGTTACTGATGTATCACTTATGATACTCTTAACTACTTCAGACAAATTCAGCGGTGCTCTAATGAAAAACTAAAATACACAGGCATTCTTTCAACCAAGCAAATTTAATAAAGAATTTTATTCACCTGACAAATCTAATCAATTTTCACCAAATAAGGCAACATTCAGCCTCAAGGCTAGGAGTTCACTGCATGTGCAGTGTGTACATCTTTCCAAGTTCAAAAGACTTGGGTTTGTTGCTGGTGCTGAGTTCAAAATGAAATGTTACCGGCAGGTCAAAAGCTGTTTTCTAGCACAGCAGTTGTGTTAGGTATTCATATGGTTCAGTCAGTGATGATAGCTATTAAGGTATCTACTTAGATTTGCCATCAGCACCGCATTAAGGTTTTTTCCTTATGTGACGAGATCTGTTCAGATTCAGATAATGAAATTATCTTTCTTCTCCATTAACCTGTGTCACTTCAATTTATGAACAAATGCTGCCCTTGACTATAGTCTGATCTGAGTCCACAGGTTTTCACTACTTCCAAGGACAGAATTTGGTCACTACTGGTAAGTAGAACCTCAAAGGGGAGGCACAAATATATGCTATATCTACGCCATACATATATAGACTGTTTAATATTTATTATGCCTTTCTCATTAAATCAACTGGCTCAGTACCAAGAGGTAATTTTCTGAGGTCTTGATGAGCTCCTGGTCAGAGGCGGGCTGGGAATTTTCCATGCTGAGGTTTATCATGTTACATCACCTGCTATTGCAGGGTGATGTGGGAGTGAATCAGCTGCCCAAATGTAGGTGTCTTGTGACATTTTAGATTCCCTAGAGCATTTGAGACATGGCCATAGAGTTGGCATCTAGGACACAGGAGACCTGTGCCCACTTGCAGCAGGCACAGTTGGATGTCGAAGTGGCAGTAGACACTTGTCAGGTACTTGAACTGTTCCTCTGTATATAGAAATAACTATATTTATTCAATAAATGGGCTCATGTAATTTCCTGGCGATTGAGCTGTCTTTAGGCATGGTAATTCATATTTCAGTGAAATTATTTAGGATGGACTCACAAAAGTTCATGAGGCTTCTAGTTCTTCTTTTCTGTACTAAAAAAACCAAGGCAAACCACATGCTGCCAAATTGAACTGCATTATGCTTCTGTAATGACTCTAAGTGATGCTGTTATAGCATTGTGGAAGTATAATGTTTCAGACCATTACTATCGAACAACGCACCGTGTGTGTGCGTACGTGTGAAGCAATAGCTGAGACTTGCTTCATCTTGATTTTTTTATCTCCCCCCCGCCCCTGACACAAACCACGTTTGGATTTGGGGCATGCAAAGGGCAGCCTGCACCTAACCTTTGCAATGACATAAAGATTGCTGTGGCCACTTTATTATTTCACGGGTGCTTGAGTGCGCACAGAGCTCACTTGCACGTTGCTGTCACTAGTGAGCCTGGAGGATTCAGGGCTGGACATCAGGGAGAAAAATGTGGCCTTATCATGGCTCTCATTGCAGTTATCATCTTGGGAATGACCGATTCACATGGCTGCGTAAGGTAAAAGAAAGCAATGCCAGGTTTTTGAGACTGACATTGCAAATGCTCTGGTAAATTAATAGTATGTTTCATTTGCTATCAACTGGGTCTTTTAACTTGGACTCAGTTTGCTGAGAAACCAGTCCTATCACAACAAGCACATCACTTCGTCCCCATATTCTTCACTTTGGAATAAGCAAAAATGAAGTAAGCCTCTTTTCTCTTCTCCTTTCCAGGCATGAATGCCAATGCTTGTGCCAGTCCCACAGCTCTGCAGCATTAATGAAATCACTGGATGGTGCTCTATGWATTGAAGTGGCCAAAACGCTCTGTTGTAACCTTCAGATTAAGTGCTGCTCATCAAACCCCGGAGGTAAGACAGCTGGGCAAACAGCCTGGCAGCCAGCCCAAACGCCCAGGGGGCACTTGCTGGGCACCAAATGGCATTTGTGCTCTACATCGGAACGCTGCAGCTGCAAAAGGCCCCGTTTCGCAGCGCCTGCCCCTGCGGAAGTGTTATTCAGTCTCGGGAGGGGATGCTACAGCACTTCCCGTGCCCTTTGTTCCTGCTGTTTACCTGCTTTCTCCCCAAAGTGGCCAGGTSAGGTAGAAGTGAGTTTTCATCAGGAGGAGACATTGCAGAAAGCRCTCACGTCTTGTTTAGCACAGGGTGGAAAAGCATGATTTTTAGAGTTTTCTTGTTTTTCCCTGCTTACAGATTCTCAGGGCAAGGGACAGTAAATGACTGTCATGGGGAGGGGAAGAGTAATTTTCACCCTCAGGTTTCCCRTTGCGGGGGGCCAGCAGGCTCCCTGCTGCTTGACACCGAATCTTGCTGTGATTTATTGTAACTAAGAGTACGCAGCTCTAAAAGTTCCTCTCTGCACAGTCTTATGAAGCTGCAAGTGAATTTTATTAATTTTCAGGGGATTTTTTTGATTACGGATAAGGAAGAGACTATTCCTGTTCGTTGGCACCCTTCCTGCCAAAGATCCCGGCAGTGACTGGGCCGGGTCCCCAGGGGCTCTTCCAGGTTTGTGCTGCAACGTGATCTGCTGAACTTGAAGTGACCGAGGGATTATCGTCCTAAGTGCTCCCTGGGTTAGGTTTTCCTTTGGGAGTCAGGTGTTCTTCTTCTTAATAAAGCATGGCTAAGGCAGGGTGTTAAAGTGGCATCCTGTGTTGGTTTAGGGTGACTGGATTGACAGACCGTATCCTCCAGCACTTACTGCAATGCTTATCGGGGCAGCAGAGCAGGTTTTAAAACCGTCTACACATGAAACAAGTTTGGTGCAGCAAGAATAGATCAGAGCAGGAAAAGAGAGATGAGTAAGGAGGAGGGGATGGGAAATAGACTGATGTGTCTTTGGAGGAAGGAAAAGGAATGTGTAAAACAGACATAGGAACAGTAGATCAAAGTAGCCCAGTGGGAAGAGGAGAAAGAGCAAACTAGTTATTGCATGAACAAAAATATCATCGTGGATGAGACATGAAGGGAATGACAGGAGGAAAGGAACAGAGATTGAGAGTAAAAAGAAACATTTTTCCTCTTAGAAAAGAATAGAAGAAGAATAATAAAGGATAGGAGTGGGAGGTGAAAGGGAATTAGATGAAAAGGAGGAAGGCTGGAAACAAAGACTTACTAAAATGGTGTCTGTATGACCCCAGGGGAAGAGCAGCAGCTTGGAGATGTATCTTGAAATTCACTTTGGGTAGCACATCATGAGGCTCAGCTCAGGCAGGAGCTTTTTTCTTTTGGGGAAGAACAACCCGTGTCTGCATTAATGCCGGGCTGGGTGTTGATGCAGGTGGGGGCTGCAGAGGCGAGTGTGTGGCTGGAGCCCTGGAAGAGGGAGCTGGGTCTTGTTTAAGGTAAAGAAAAAGAATCCAGTAAAGCACGGCCGAGCTGCTGTGGTTCAGTGAACCAGGCAGTGTGTGATGAYGTTTCCCATAAATCCCTGCCTTCTGATTAGTTTGCTCCGAGGGAAGCCGAAATGCCGGCAGCTCACAGCGGAGCAGGGGCTGGCTGCACAGCACCCTGCAGGTTGTACCTGGGCTGCCCGGCTGCCTGGCCTTTCGGAGACAGGGTTGTGGGAATCGGAGCAGTTGAGAGGCTGAAAATAATCCTTGAAAAGAAAATACCTTGAAGAGAAAGTGAACTAACCTACCTTTGCACTCCCCTGCCTACACATACTTGGACAGTTTTGGTGCCTTAGCCCTCAGGCTGCTGCACACGTAGGCGACTGGCAACCCAAACACTCCTTCAAGAGGGGACAGAAATAAATCAGCAGGGAGAAGAAGAAGGAAAAAGGAGGAGGTTGGGAAGGCAGGCAAGCAGGGAGAAAGATGAGTCCCGCAGTGATAGGGCAGGGTAGAGGAGCAGGGACAAGAAGATGGAAGCATGTTTGCATGGTGGCTTTCCCTTCGAAGGAGGTGTTTGGTCCTGTTTGGTGGCCAGGCCTGGTAAAGGCTCAGTGTGTGTTTGTATAAAGCCCTTTTAACCCCCCTGTTCACTGCGGCCCCTCCAGGTCCTTTGGTTCGTGGCAGAACCCTCGGGGAGTGGGAAGCGGCGTGCGGCTCCCCAGCAGGCAGAGCCTCCCGGCTGGGTGCGCAGCCCTGGCTCTGCGCTCGGGACCGGGCTGGGCAGCTCAGGGGCTGCAGCAGCTCTGCCCTTGCCATGTGCTTCGGCCGCCCACTGCCCTCCTCCGCTCGCTGGTCGGGACAGCGAGAGGTGTAGCCAGCATCCTACCAGCTTTCACCGAGCAAACAGCACTCGGGCCAAAAGCACTGCTGATGAAGCTTATTAAAAAGACAATCTCCCAGCATCTGCTTTCCACCTTACACCTGTTTTTTACACCCTGGCTTCATTTTTTGAAGTTTGCCTGTTTGTTTGTGAGCTTTGCARAACAGCAAAAAAAGTATTACGCTCCACTTGTTACAGATATTTTGGTCAGAAATCCCAAAGCGTGTGAGGAAGAAAAGCAAAAGACTTGGGGGAAGCTGATGCCAAGTATGAATGCATCACTCCAACTTCAAACCACGTCTGCCACTACACTGCCTGGAGCTGTAGCAACTAGAAGGTTGTGCGATTTATGTTCGTGTTGTGGCCTTCTTGCATTTAGCAGGGTTTGAGCTGAGGCAGACAACTCAATTGAATTGCCCACAACTTCATCTGTGGGCAACCAGTACCGGTTCAGTACGAGCAAAAACTCACCTGGACTGTGCAGTAAGGATAAGCCTGAGGAGCCTTCACTGGGCCTTTCATACATACTCAGTTCCAGTGGGCTCCTGCCYGGCTTTCCCTGCCTCTGGCTGCCTGCTCAGGGTGTCCAAAGCCTGCCCTTTTGGCAGCTGGAGATGCTCTTCTTCATGCTGCCCATCTTCTGTGGGCTCATGGGGTAGATGTGTCCCTCATTCATTATCCTTGGTGCCCATTGCTTGGTGGACCAGCTTGCTTCCTTCCCAGTTGGAACCAGCATTGTTAGGTTTTTGGCTCTAATAATCTTCATTTGAAGCTCTAATGGATATCCACACAGATAACATGCTAATTTATTAGTTCGGCTCAACTGGGCTGCAGGATGAAAAATGATTGTGGAAGACTTTTAATAAAATTCAGAGGGATTTTATAGGTCTCAAGCCACTTTTAAAATGCAAAAGAAAGCCAAGAGTATTACTTTGTTAACCCACATAATTCTAMCCTGCCTAATGAGGTCTGGAGCTAATCTTCAGCGCTCTGCCCTGAGATCAGAATTATTGGAGCAGGTAAACACCGCTGAGTACCGTACTGCATCTCTGAGTTTTGGTTGCATTGTCACTGTGACTTTCTGTTCCTTCCCTTTTATGAACTTTTCATAGAGTTCAGAATAGAGATGGTTATAAAAAAAACCCCAAAGAGCTGGCTTCCTGTAGTGACTTGCATGCAATCACCTCCTTTTTCCTCTCTGCTGCTAGGGTTTAGGCAGTCAAGGAAAACACAGTGTCTTGGCCTGGGGGAGTGCACAGGTCTTTATTTTCAGATTGATTCTCCAAAGGGATGTAGAGAGATCAACCCATGAGGGCACACTACTTAGCTGTGAAACTCATGCTGCAAGCTCGGTTTAGGCAATGTACTTCTTTTTTCATGGCAACTTCACATTTCTTATTAATTTCTGCAGAGATATTTTGTGGGTTTTGGGAGGGAGAGGAGGGATATATAAATAAGGAGAGAGCAAAA